>CM031890.1:6283178-6399933 GCA_018691285.1 Cucurbita argyrosperma subsp. sororia | reverse complement strand
CTCTGCCGCGTTTTGGTGGGTGGTGTTGCTGGACCAGCCCTAAGAGGTATTATTCGTAAATAGTTGCCAATGACTACTTGAACTTCCAAATCTCTCAATGAGGATTGTGACTTTGTTATTCACGAGATCCTTTTTAGCCAATATTCCTTTAATAGGCCTAATAGATGTTCCCAATGTTTATGGGCTTAGCTAATTCCTTCCCTGAGTGTTGCCCTCGTTGAGAATATAAGCCAATTGATTTGCAATCCAAAAACCGAAGGGTAATTCGCTTTAGGTGCATGTTTTGGTTGATGAGACCTTGTCGCTTACATGAGAAGTTTGGATGATTTCTCCACCCGGAGTATAAGTATTTGAGAAGGGGATTATTTTCAGGTTGCTTGACTAGCTTGAATTCCCGACATAGAAAATGAGGGCGGGATTGATGGACATGGATCAAAGGTGTGTTCTCTACACACAATATACAACAAGATTAGGCTGCTGTAATGGGTAATTACAGCAGCTGTATGGACTGGGCTTTGATATGAGTCTTTTTCCCAATGCTAGATTTGTAAAATATAGTCACCGAAGCTAGGATCTGAGCATTGATAAGAAGACAAAGCATCAACTCAAGTTAGTCCTTAGAGTCTTTTCTGGATTGCTCTCACATGGCCCATTGACAATGTTTCTAGATGCTTTTTTCCTATTCTCGCGAAAATCTCATAGGTTCATTCTATGTCTTTGACAAAATAGCTCAATTGGAGAAGCACCAACTACGGGTTTAGTGCAAGATTTAAAATTGTAGAAAGTCTCCATTGGTATACAATGAGGTAGTCCATGGTGAGGACACTTTATAAGCATCCCTTAAATCTCTCCCAAGCTTCACTTAGTGTCTCATCTTCAAACGTTGCCAGCAACAATCTCATTTTTTAACGGTGCCTTTTAGGAGTGGAAAATACTTGATCAAAATTCGCTACTAGACTATTTCAAGAATCCAATTGTTCTCAGTGCTAAGGTATTCACCATGTGATTCGCCACCACCCCTAAAGGAATAGGAATAAGCTCAATCTAATCATGTCTTTATCCACTCTTGAAATCGAAAGGAGCACTAACTCCAAAAATGAATTAGGTGTAGGGCGGGGGATATTCCGACGGTTAGTCCATGAAATGCCCATGCGCTTGCAACATTGAAACTTACGGGCTTTAGCTCAAAGTGGTTGCTGCAAGTTCGGGGTCTAATAAGCTCACAGATTTACTATTCACCGCCTCTGGGTGGGCCCATATGCTCGGCCGCTCTCTTCTCTGGTATCTGCTTAAATGAATTGCATATTGGGCAGTAATTATCTCTGATTCAGCCATCATTGCTGGATTTCAAACTCCCGATCACTGTCTCTATTTCAGGATCAAAATAAATTCCAACAGTTAGATGGTTCATACACAGTTCTGCAATCAGGAAACTCAATCTTCAATTCAGGATCAAATAAATTCCAAACCCGTAGAGGGTTCATACACTAGTTCTGCAATAGTAAATCAATCTTCAGCATTAAATATTGTAAGACACAGATTCCACCGACTAGAAGATATTGTACTCTTGGCTTCCCTTTCGGCTTACCCGAAAGGCTTTAAAAGCGTCTGCTAGGTGAAAGGTTTTCCCACCCTTATAAAGGGTGGTTGTTCTCCTTCCAAACCAATGTGGGACATCACAATCCACCCCCCTTCAAGGCCCAGCGATCCTCGCTGGCACTTCTCCTTCTCCTTCAATCGATGTAGGACCGCCCCAAATCCCTCCCTTGGGGTCAGCGTCCTTATGGAACACAGCTGTGTCGACCCCCCTTCGGGGAACAGCGAGAAGCCGGCACATCGTCCGATGACTGGCCTGATACAACTGTAAACGACCCTAAATTGAAGGCCGGCACAGGAAGGGGGTAGGATTGTGATGTCCACATTGGTTTTTTCGGGAAGGAGAACAAACCACCTTATAAGGGTGTGGAAAACTTCCCCTAGCAGACGCGTTTTAAAAACCTATAATTTTCATAGGTAATAAAGCCTTAGCCTTAAGTAGATTGCTATCTTGGTTGTTAGAACCATGCATGCTCGACCATGCGAAAAGAGTAAGACGAGGAAGGGGACGACCTCCTATTAGAGATAGAGGACGAGGTGAGGCTGAAGAGAGTCCACCTCGAGAGGGATCAGAGACAGGGTTTGAATTAGAACCCTTATTGTATGTATGGTCGGAAAGCAGCCCTGAGAGGGTAGACGTAGTAACTAAGGATAGAGTAAAGAAATGATCAAGCAATAGTAGCCGACAAACTACTAAGCGGAGTCTTTAATAGTAGTAAAAGTATGAAGACTTCGACGTTAATCCTAGGCATGGATTGACTTAGCTTGCAAACCCATAGCTTATTATAGAATGTCGAAAAAAAAAAAGAAAAAAAAGGTGATATTATCACCATGAGGGCTGGGACCCTTAGGCTTTAAATTTAAAGGCAAAAATACCGGAGCTACCCCCAAAGGTAGTCTCGATTGATGTAAGCAAAAAGAGATTAGTCCAAACAGGCGGTTTGATGAACTATATTCGCATGTGCCGTAGATGTAAGAGGAAAAGAAAAGACCTAGAAAACATGTCCAATCGTCAAATGAGTCCCAAATGTGTTATTCGGATGACCTACCACCAGGATGAATACCCTCTTCTCGAAGCGAGTCGACTTCATCATCGAACTCCGAGCCGGAAAACTGGGCTTATTTCATAAAGCATACCAAGAACTCCATGGCGCTAACAGAGTTGAAGGAACTCAAGGCACGCAATTACAACAATTACGGGATAAATGGTTCATTCGACCTAGCTATAATCACTCGTCAGTGTTTGTTCAAAAGAAAGATGGATAGATGGGTTTGTGCACGCTTACAAAGCAGTTAAATAGAGGAACCATTAAAGAAACAAATACCCTCTGCCTAGAATAGAAGACTTAGTCGATCAGCTCAGAGAGGCAACGGATATTTCTCAAGATAGATCTGCGATTAGGTTTACCTACTTAAATAAAATAGTAAAGGAACAGACGTACCAAGGACAAGCATTAGGACAAGTATGATAACTACAAGTTCGTGGTGTGTCATTTGGCCTCACCAATGCTGCTAGCTATGTGAATAGGAGTTAATGAACCGGAAAGTGTTCATAAGGACTGTTCTAGAAACTTTGGTTGTGAGCGTTGCTCATTGATGACATCCTAGTATACTAAAAAAAACAAAAAAAACAAAACTTGGTACATCAGGAAACACCTCTGAAAAAGTCCTAACCACCTAAGAGAGAACAAGTTGTATGCCAAGGTTCTCAAAGTGTGAATTTTGGGTACAATAAGTCTCTTTCCTAGGTATTACGTGGGGACGACAAAGGACGAAGTACTGTAGGTCCTACTAAGGTCAAAGCGGTCACGAAGTGTAGGGAACGCCCCCAACTGCCGGTAACATCAGTACAGAGTTTCTTGGGGACTAGTGTGATTTACTATCGAAGGTTAGTGTAGACTTCTCTAGAATAGCCTCGCATTGACACATGGTAACGCGAAAGGCAAAGGGGTACCATTTATATGGAAATGATGCTTGTGAGTCAAGCTTTCCAAAACCTAAAAAGAGAGATGGTAACCGTCTCAGGTAACTCACGGTACCAGAGATCTCAGAAGAGTACGTAATCTATAGTGAAGCTTTGAAGAATGGGGACCTAGGATGTGTGTTAATGTTCAACACGGACAAAGTTGTTGCATACGCGTCACCCGTCAACACTAACAAGAATAAGAAGATAATTACCCCTAACCACGGACATGGAAGTTGACCGCTTGTTAGTTTCACGCTGAAATTTGGTGACAACTATATGTATGGAGAGAAAATTCAAAGTTTAACCGACCACAAGATTTTAAATATTTCCTCCAAAAAAAAACCCAAGGAACAAAAAAAAAGGGGAGTCAAAATATGAGACAGCAGAATGGTGGTTTAGAATTGGTGAAGGACTACGATGTAGATATACCAGTATCACCCTAGAAAAGCAAATAGTGGGCGCAGACGCTTGAGTAGAAAGTCGGCCCACTCTCGGCCTCATTACAGGGGAGTAAGGGTACAAAGAAAATTCGAGGGAGCCAACATAGTGTAGCGACCTGAGAGAGTCATGGCACAACTAGCACGACTTATACTTACATGCAACTTACACGTTGGGCAGATAATGGTTACCTCCCAACGAGAGGATCCAAGCCTACAGAAAGTCTTGCGGAAAGCTAGACAAAGGTCCTAGGCCAACTTAGACAAAAGTCTAGTAAGACAGGTTAATCGAAAGCTCCGATGATAAGAACCTATTGTAATCAGGGAGGCGTTATGTGTCCCAGAAGAAGAGTTCAGGAAGGAGATTGTACTAACGGGAAGCTCCATCAACTAGCCATTGCCATGCACCCAGGAGGTACAAAATGTACCAAGATTTTAAACAAACATTTCTGATAGAAGGAGCATGACGAGGGACATGGTCTGAGTTTTGTGAGCGCATTGCTTAGTTTGTCAACAACGTGAAAGTTCATAAACAAAAGGCACAGTGGGGTTGTTGTAGATCCCCTAAGCATACGGAGTGGAAGTGCGGAAAAACATAAGCAAAGGAATTCATAGTAGGGATATAACCCAAAACGCACAAAGCATATATAGTGATCTGGGTAGGCGGTCGATTATGTTGACCAAATCGGCACAATTCCTACTTGGAAAACGCATACATATAACAGTTGACAAATCGGGCACAACCTGTAGTGAAAAGGAAATAGTAAGGACTACATAGGAGTCCCTTAGTGTCTATAGTGGTTTGGATCGGGAATCACGCTTTACGTTAGCGTTTTGGCGCGGACTTCAAAAAGCATTGGGTACCCGCCCTCGATTTTAGTTACCGCAATTCCAGCCCCCAAACAGATGGACAAACAGAGTGTTTAAACCAAATTCTAGAGGACATGTTATGTGCTTGAGTACTAAGATTTTAGGGGAAGTTGGGATTCCATACTCCACCTCATGGAATTCTCGTATAATAACAACTTCCAAGCAACTATGGTATCGACACCGTTTGAGGCCTTGTATGGGAAACGGTGTAGGTCCCCACTATGTTGGGACGAAGTAGGCGAAAGAGAGTTTAGTAGGACCCGAGCTAGTTGACTCACCAAACGAGCTGCTTCAGAAAAATTCGATGCGAGGATGCGTATCGCTAAAAGTCGACAGAAAAGCTATGTCGATGTAAGGCGTAGAAGCTTAGAGTTCGAGACAAAGGGCCTAGTATTCCTCAAGGTGGCACCTATTTAAGGTGTCTGGAGGTTCGGACGTACGGGCAAGTTAAGTCCTAAATTCATTGGACCATTCGAAATCCTAGAGCGAGTTGGTCCAGTAGCGTATAAGTTAGCCCTACCTCTAGCCCACTTAGGAGTACATGATGCATTTCATGTGTCGATGCTGACTGAGGAAGTACATACGAACCCTATTCATGTAATAGACTATGAACCACTTCCAACAAATGAAGATTGAGTGATGAGGAAAAACCAAATAAGAATCTCAAGCAAGCGACAGTAACAACCGTTACTTCTGCCTACAGAAAACATGGCGTTCATCAAGGTGTTGTGGCGAAAACACCACACTGAGAGAGCCCCACGTGGGAGTGTAAGGACGAAAATAAAAAGAAAAATTTCCTGAGTTAGTATACGAGTTGAGACTTCGAGGACGTACAAGTCTTCTTTTAGGGGTAGATAATGTAACGCCCCGTTAGGTTTAAGTATGTATATACTATTTGTTGTGTGTTAAAATAAAAATAACAAAATAAAGCAAAGAAAGAAAAAAAAAAAAAAAAAAAACGACCACCTCATTTAATATCTCCGTCCATCCCCTACAATACCTCTCTCCATTTAGTATCCATAATTCAGAAAAAAATAATAAAAAGCTCGAAAGAAATAGAAAGAAAATATTTTCTGGAGGAGAAACAAAAAATGCAGATAATGGAGAGATGTCATACAGTAATGGAGAGATGGGGAAGGGAAGGCAGATAATGGAGCGATGGCAAGCCAGCAGAGGAAGAGAGATGTCATTGAAAAGGTTAGTATAGTCAGATTTTACCTTTTTCTTGTCTACTAAGGATATTAGCAAATTTAGGTTTAGATATGAGTTAGAAATTTAGAAAATTATCTGAATGATCTGAAATTAGAAAATTATCTATCCCAGTAGAAGTCCATTAAAAAGTTCTATCTAAGGAATATAGCAATTATTAGATCTATCTGCTGGTTAGAAATTTAGAAAATTATTCTTTTCGGAATGGGATCTGATTGAAATTATCTATCCTAGCTAGATCCACTTAAAAACATTGGTTCAGGAATAGCTAGATATAGAAAGTAAGGAAGATATGGAACAAAAAGATCTGGAAGAATCTCTTCAAATAAATATCTAAATACAATAAAAAAAAAAAAATCTTGCACGAAAGTAACCAGATATTTCAATTATCTAAAACAACAGACTCTGGAAGACATTTCAATTCAAAAAAATTTTCAACAGGACTTCAAATAAATAAAAAAAAAAAGAACGAAGATTGGAAAACAGGATGAAAAGAAAGATAGGTGAAAAGAAAGATCTGTAAAAACACATATTCAAAGAATCAAAAAAAAAAATGTTGGACAAAAACCCCGGATTTGGGAAAATCCCGGATGCGAAAGGAAGATAGGGAAAAGGAAGATCTGGAAAACATATTCAAATAAAAAAAATAAATAAAGATATCGAAACTTTTGATGAAAAGGAAGATCTGCAAAAAATATGAAAAAAAACTAAGATTTGGGCACGCCCTGGACAAAAAAGATCTGGAATAGAATTAAACGATTTAGATATGGGAGTAGATACATGGAGAGAGAGAGGAATATTAGATTTGGAATAGTTAAAGCAAAAGAAAAAAAAAATAGAATAAACTGACAAACATAATTAAATATTTAGATATATGAGTAAAATTACTTAAATAATTAGATATGGAGAGAATTGAACTTACTAAACGAATTAGAGTTCAACTTCCTCCCTCCTCTCCTCCCCTCCAAAAAAAAAGAGGAGAAAATTTAGGAAGAAAAGAAAATAGAACGGGTTTGAAAATTTGCAAGTACTGTTCATATGGCAAGCTACAGTAAAAGAAGTCTCAAATATAACATAGAGAGAAAATAAGTGAGGGAAGGAAAATGGAAAATATGAGCTAATATTATATTTGTATCTTAGGATATAACATTAAATGTTGAATTATACAAACCACTTGAAAAATATTTAATAAATTGACATATTCTTAATGTAACGTTTTTATTATCATATAGAATTTAGAAACCAATGAAAACGGGATTTGATTTTTACGGAGACGGTATTTAGAGCTGTATTTCACATTGTAGTGGGATGATTAATTAAAATGTGAAATACTAAACGAAAGGTCTGACGAACAGTTCGATATTAAGTCGAACTCTCCTCCCCAGAAACCTTTGGAGCAGCTCTCGAGGAACGGGGGCTTACGTTAATTAAATTAGGGAATTCTTCGGCTAAGGCCTAACCAGGTACGTGGCTCTTACTATAGGATAGGCTAAATAATTGTATGAGTTTATGATGCCATGTGTGGATTTATGATGCTCGATGATATGTGCAGTATATACATATTTTGTTGAGTGACGCTTGATTTATGTTTGACCCACGTTGTGGCATTAGGATGAGCATGATGATTGCATGATTTTACCTTACATATGATGATGTTTTTCCATATTGAGGCATGCTAGATGATGATGAGTGCCATATTTGATCATGTCGTTAGATCGACGTAGGACACAAACCCTAAGAGCATGAAAATGATATTATATATAAATATCCACGAGTATGAGTTAACTAAGAGTAACAAAGAGAGAGACTAGAGGTTTTGTGTCAGAAGAGACATTACGATGGATCTAGAGGGACCTCCATTGCACATTTTGTATGTTCATAAGCATAGGGCTACTTTCCCCTAGAGATGATGAGTGCGTAAACCCCGCGCACCTCATGATGAGCGCGAATGCGCATACCTGTAGGTGCGAAAGCACACAGATGAGGGTGTTTCATAGGCGCATGACCCTATTTGGTTCCGCTGACGCTCCGGACGTCCGCTACGATTAGCTTGACCAGAGGGTCTCACGGGGGTGTGCGCTACATACATCTCTCTACACAACTGGGGACTCACATCTCACGTGTGAGTCGAGTGTGTAGGAAGTTCCTACACATCCAATTTGTCCTGAGACTGGAGGCCACCCCTAAGATGATTAGAGATAGGTCCCTTAAATCATGAGATGCTGTGTTTGGCATTTGCATGCCCCTATAGCGGGGCCACTTACTGAGTATTCTTTGAAATACTCAGGCCGTGTGCCACATCATTTTTCAGTAAAGGCAAGGCGCACTTGTAACGTGAGGACGGCGGCATCGCAAGCAGAGACTGTGGCACGTGCATAGGGTCAAGATTCATATATTTAAATTTCTAGTCTTAAGTTAGAATAGGTTGTTTTGCATATTCATTGTTTTAAATTATTTTGTATTTGTTTTTGTTTCTCTAAATTTCAGTATTTCCATATTTAAACACGTAAGACCATGAGCTGTGTTTTCTAGAGAAAGAAGTTGTTTTAAAACGTTTTTTTTGAAGTTTTACGTTATCACTATGTTCTTGTAAGAGTTATCATTTCCGCATTGATAGATGAGCATGAGACGTAGTAGCGACTCTGAGTATGTGGGAAATTTTAGGGTCGTTAAAAATATAGCCGTGAAACATTCAGCATACTATGTGTTCTTGTTGGCTCAACTCACGAAAATCTACAACAAGTAAAATAACCAAATTAGGTTCCCAGACAACGGCGCCAAAAACTTTGATGGCTTGTGGTTGTATATAATAAAATAATGTAAAATTCACAAGAATAGGTGCAATATACATTATCACAAGTAGCAAGTACTAAGTAAATTATCGATTTCCATATGAAACCTATCTTGGGGTTTGGTTCATTTTAATCTTTGGAAATTAAGTGATTTTTATATATATCTGTTAACATTAAAATCGGGGTTGGTGATTTTTAACTACTTAAACTAACAAAACTAAAACCTCAGCCACTACTGTCGAAAAAACGGAAAAATGATGAGAAAATCAACTATAATGAGGAAGGTTCGGCTAAGAGATTAAATAGATAAGTGTTGAGTTTTGTGGTAGATTTTGGTTCCTTTTTAATAGATTCCCACGCCCACTTCCGAGGGTCATGAATGGTGATTATTTACATAATCGTTGTAATTTTCTATAACAAGGAGAAGAATTATTCCTAACCCTTCTATTAACCGTTCAAGTTCTCCTTGCTATGGAACTAGAGTATTAAAGAGGAATTTCATTGCTCCCTCTCTTCTCCCGAATAAGAGAACAACTATGTATGTAAAGTTTGATAATTAAACAACACATGTAAATCGTTAACAAACAACTCTTTAATAAACTAAAAATCATACCGTTCAAACCATACTTAAACTATATAAAACTCTCTCGCCTCCCCTATAAAGTTTAGCTCTCCATACAAACTAAATAAACAAAGGAATCCGCATCTCAATCATGTAAAATCGATGGAATAAGAAAGAGAGAATAAGGAAATAGAGAGTTATCCCGGTTTTTTTGCCGTTCATTCAATGGAAGTTCCCTTCTCTTGAGCTCTCACGTCCACCTCTTTGCCCCTAATCAATCCTTGTTGGTCTCCTTTTTCTTTCTGCTGTCAACAGCTACTGGATTAAGGTTTTTCTTCTTCTTCTCTGGTTTCATAGTTAGTTCATTGCAGGAGAGGCTGATGCTGCTGTGTTATTCGATTTTCCTTCCAAAGTGTGGGGCTCCCCTCCTCTTGGTCTTCCTTTTCCTTTTATATTGAGCATGGGTTCCCTTTAGGGCTGAAAAAAAGGAATAAGTTTGTCCACGTAGGATGTTCCTCATTGGGTAATCAATGACCCACTTGGACGGCTGATGTGGATTTAAAATTTCCATGTCATCCATCCCCCAATTTATATCCAGATTTGCTATTCCATCATGGTTAAGCAATAAATGTCTGAATTTTACCACATAACTCAATTAAATGTACAATTAAGATCGATTTATGCAAAATCATATATTTTTTTTCATGTTGGTCCGCAATAAACGATTGTTTTCATGCTCACTAAGTAGGATAAATAGGGTAAATATGAGAAAATGGTGAATAAGAGTGCCATATTAGATACAAAAAGACTTTGATATGACTCTACTTCTAGAGAGTTATCATTCTTCATCTTCAATTGTCTAAATCTCCCATTGTTGCTCTTCCAAGCTTCCAATTTTATTTTTATTCATCTTATTTTATGAGAAAGTAGTTGTGAGTGCTCCAAATTGTAAATCTACTATGTGAGAGAGTTGTGGTGTGTTACTATCAAATTCAAATACTTGTACCGGTTTAATCCTGCACTGTGGAAAGAATTGAGTTTTCTCTTGAACTCGTAAAAAGAGTGGTGTAGTGGTTGGGCTCTGATCCATGGAAAGAGTCGAGCCCCCCCCCTTAAAGAAAGTTCTTTTATTTAAATTCCCAAGAGGCGCTTGGGGAGTGGAGTAGGTCGAGTTTGACCGAACCACTATAAAACTGGGGTCATATTTTATAACTTTGTCCTATTTAATTTTAAAATTATTATTGTGATTTTTAGGCATGTTGTAGTTTGATTATTGTTTTGCCTGAATTATTTTGTTCTAGTAATTATTCATCTCCTACTTATTTATAAAAAGTTTCATAATTATAAAAAATTAATCACATTTAAGTACTTTTATCGTTTTTTAAAACCTTATTTACCCCCTCTAGAGTTGCCATACCGATCCAACAATTGGTATTAGATCAGGTTGCTCTTATAGATTTTTTATATAAACTTTACTATTCAAGTTTATGGCAAACCTACGTGTTAAAAATAGTGAAAGACAATCAACCTCTAGGCCCCTTATTTTGATGGAACAAATTATACATGTTGGAAAGATAGAACTAAAATTTATTTGCAATTGTTTAATTATCAATTGTGGTTAAATGTTAGTAAAGGGCCCTACATTCCAATAAAAATAGGTAATAATATTGAGGTGACTAAATTAGAGGAAAGATTTGATGAGCATGATATGAAAAAAAATGTTTTGAATGCTAGTACTATAAAATTGTCTTTATTGTACATTAAGTAATGATGAATTTTTAATAGAGTATGTATGTGTTCTTTGGTATATGAATTTGAAAACTCGTAAGAACAAATCAAGTCAAAGAAAAAAAAAATTAACACTTTAGTTCATAATTATTATTAACTATTCACTGCAACAAACCTACCTTTTAATAACTTTTGTGTAACTATTCAGATTGTCTCATTGGGTTAAGATTTTATTTTATTTTATATATATATATGACAAGATATTATGTTATGCATATATTCTTGGTGCAATTTTCAACAAAGAAGTTATTACCTAAAACTAAAATAAAATAATTAAATGTAATCTTAAAAAATAGAAGGATTGGTGTTGGACTTTTATTACCTAATAGAAACATTACTATTTGTGTGAGTTTCCTTATCTAAAACCGTAGAATGCAAATGCAAAGTCTTCATATTATTTTTATATTCCTATGTCCAACCTTTTACCCTCTCTTGAAAAAGATTTTCTCTCCCAAACTTTCCTCCGAAACCTTGGGGTTGCTCTTCGGAGGAGAAGAATTGGGTAAGGAGGGCAAGGTTTTGGAATAGGGTCGAGCCGTAGACGCACACACCAGCAGCTCCGGCAGCTTCGCACGCGTACACAGTGCGGGTCGGCTCGCACGTGTATGAAATCGGCTCGGTTCCGTCAATTCCCGCAGCTCGATTTGTCGGCTTAGTTGGCCGGTTCGGCAACTAGGCTTAGCGGCAAGGTACCACTATATTTTGATAATATATTGATTCCAAGGTTTTTGGCCCTTCCGAAGCTTTTTCTACCCTTAGTTTTACCATCCGAGGTCAGTATGGTTCCTAAACGTTAAAGAAAGCTTAGGTCAGGGGTTTATTTTGATAAATAACATGAGGTTTAGCTAGGGGTACCTTATGAAAGGTTCTAAATTCTTATGTGGTTATCATAGGGCGTATTTAACCGCGTGGGGACTAGCTCGTTGTGAGTGACTTCAACCAAGACCATCGAGGTAAGTGACCTTACTGTTAGAGTTAGCTTACTACGTGTTGTATGATGGTGCGTGCCCTGTGGCCCCTGCATGCACCATATTTATGTGATATGATTATGTGATGTATAGATGGTGTTGACTGTAGATTGTGTATGTTATGTGATGTATGAACTTATGTTGATTGTTGACTACTTATGTTATGTATGAATGAGATGTTAGTATTATATGCCATGAATAGTTGATCGATGCCATAGATACACGTAGAATTATCGAGTCATGTCATGAGATGTTTATGCAACTGGAATGTTTATGTAATATGCCATGTAATGTAAGTCATGTGAGATGCCATGTGATGTAAGAAACGTAAATGCGATGTTAGCACTGCTTATGTAATGCCATGTTAGATATGTTAAGGGACCTCATGCATATATGTATGTCATGTGCATCGGGATTCTTCCCCTTTATGTTATGAAAGAATGAAATACGATATTTATGTTCGCCATGATATCATGCGGGCCCTTTTCTGTTCTGTGGTGTCCGGCTACGTGTAACACGTTGTGCCCGACCAAGTCAAGCCCAGGGGGTATGTTTACGAGCCCGCCTGATGGGTCCATGTACACGTACATGGGCCATGTGTGAAGGAGTACCACACATCCAACCCTACTCGGAATAAAAAAGCGCCCAAGGCTATGAAAAGTTTATGAAAAGTTAGGTCCCGCTCATATGTTGCATGTGTTTGCATTCCTAATCTCAACAGTGGGGTGACTTACTAAGATGAAATACTCAAGCCACGTGCTACCTACATTTTTCAGGTAAAGGCAAGGCGCCAATGTACAGTTGACGGCGGAGTGAGGACACCATCGAAGTTGGAGAGGGGATATTTTTCTAGGAGTTTACTATTGGACTGTTTTAAGTTATAGTATTGAGTTTTTTTTTTTTATTTGGATTTATTTTAAATTTAGTTATTGAACGTTTATTTTCGGAGATAGGTTTTGTTTTGGATTTATGAACCTTTATGAAAGACTCTTCCAAGGTTATTTATGATGAGCTTCCGCTTAATGAGTTATATATTGTAACGACCCAAAATTTTCCACTTAATTTAAGGTCGCTACTGTATACATACCATAAACATTAAATGCGGAAGACTTCATTTAAATTCCATAAAACATAACCTTTAACTTAAAAACACAGCCATGGACTTACGTGTTTCGAAAAACATCTTTAAAACGACACAACAAAAGACCCGAAATAAAATAAATAAGCGTTTAAGTTTAAAACATCCTATTCTATCCTAAGTCTAGGAAAATAAATACCACTAGCCTATGCATGTGCCATGATCTCGAGTTGCGATGCCGTCGTCAGCCGTACAGGAAAGCCTTGCCTTAACCTGAAAAATGTAGTAGCACATGGCCTGAGTATTTAAAGAAATACTCAGTAAGTGACCCCACTATTGGGGTTAAATGCAACAATCACATGCAATGAAATGATGGGACCTATCTTTCGTTTCGTTTCGTTCCGTTTCTTTTTCGTTTCGTTTCGTTTCATTTCGTTTTCCCAACGGTGTAATCCTAACAAGTAATCGTGAACGTGTACTATATACTCTACACGCAGCCCATACGTGCGAGTATGGGCTCACCAGCTAGTTCGCACACCGCTGGGCCACTGTCCCTAGCCGGTGGGCATGCTCTGGGGGTCCACCGGGACCCGTTAAAACTAAAACCGTCACGACAGCGCTATGCGGAGCATAACGATCGTTGTCTTGCCATTTGGATGTACGCGTCCGTACCCTCGTGATGGTCTCAATATCTACCCCTAAAAAGAACTTTCGTCCTCGAAAGTCTCAAACTCTTGTACCAACTCGGGGTATTTCTCTCTTATCTCGTCCTCACGCTCCCACGTGGCTTCCTCACTGTGGTGATTCCGCCACAGTACCTTAACAAACACAATACTCCTGTTGCGTAAGGTTTTTACCTCTCTAGCTAAGATTCTTACTGGTTTTTCCTCGTAGCTCAGATCTTCATTGAGTTGGAGTGGTTCGTAGTCTATTACGTGAATAGGATCCGTAATGTACTTCCTCAGCATCGACACATGAAATACATCATGTACTCCTGAGAGGGCTGGAGGTAAGGCTAACTTATACGCTACCGGACCAACCCGCTCTAGGATCTCGAATGGTCCAATGAATTTAGGACTTAACTTGCCCTTATGTCCGAATCTTAACACACCTTTCATAGGTGCCACCTTGAGGAATACTGGGTCCCCCACCTCAAACTCCAGGCTTTTACGCCTTACATCGGCGTAGCTTTTCTGTCTACTTTGAGCGGTACGCATCCTCGCTCGAATTTTCTGGACAGCCTCATTGGTGAGTCGAACCAACTCGGGTCCTACTAATTCTTTCTCTCCTACCTCGTCCCAACACAGTGGGGACTTACACCGTTTCCCGTACAGGGCCTCAAACGGTGCCATTCCAATAGTTGCTTAGAAACTGTTGTTATACGAGAATTCCATTAGGTGTAGTTTGGAATCCCAACTCTCCTTAAAATCTAGTACGCAAGCGCGTAGCATGTCCTCTAGAATTTGGTTTAAACGCTCCGTTTGTCCATCTGTTTGGGGGTGAAAGGCGGTACTAAAGTCGAGGCGGGTACCCAGTGCTTTTTGAAGTCCGCGCCAAAATGCTGACGTAAAGCGTGGATCCCGATCCGACACTATAGACACTGGGACTCCATGTAGTCTTACTATTTCTTTCACGTACAGTTGTGCCCAATTGTCAACTGTATATGTAACCTTCCCAGGTAGAAAGTGTGCCGACTTGGTCAACCTATCGACAACTACCCAGATCACTGTATAGCCCTTGGGCGTTTTGGGTAAACCTACTATGAAGTCCATCGCTATGTTTTCCCACTTCCACTCTGGTATGCTTAGGGGTTGCAACAACCCCGCCGTCTTTTGTCTTGGAGCTTTCACTTGTTGACAAACTAAGCACTTGCTCACAAACCCGGCCACATCCCTCTTCATGCTCTTCCACCAAAAGTGTTGTTTTAAATCTTGGTACATCTTAGTACCTCCTGGATGCATCGCAAATGGTGAGTTGTGAGCTTCCATCAGTATTTCCTTCCTTAAATCTTCTATTGCTGGAACACATAAGCGTCCCTGATACAATAGTCCTTCATCTGATGACTTCGAGAATCCATCTACTGGACTTTCGTCTAGCTGTCCTAGGACTTTCGTCTAGCTGTCCTAGGACTTTCTGTAGGTTAGGATCCTCTTGTTGGGAGACAATAATTCTCTGCCTAAGTGTAGGTTGTACCGTGAGTCGGGCCAGCTGTGCTATGACTCCCTCGGTCGCTACAGCTATGTTGGCTCGCTCGAACTCTCTTTGTACCCTTACTTCCCTCGTAATGAGGGCCGACGAGTGGGCCACCTTTCTACTCAAAGCGTCTGCGACCACGTTTGCTTTTCTAGGATGGTACTGGATATCTACATCGTAGTCCTTCACCAATTCTAACCACCTTCTCTGTCTCATATTTGACTCTTTTTGGGTGAAGAAATATTTAAAATCTTGTGGTCGGTTACACTTTGAATTTTCTCTCCATACAGATAGTGTCACCAAATTTCAGCGTGAACACTACAGCGGCCAACTCCAGGTCGTGGGTAGGGTAATTATCTTCGTATTCTTTTAGTTGACAGGACGCGTATGCAACAACTTTACCGTGTTGCATTAACACACATCCTAGTCCATTCTTTAACGACGTCACTATAGATTACGTACTCTTCTGAGATCTCGGGTACCGTGAGTACCGAGACGGTTACCAATCTCTCTTTTAGGTTTTGGAAGCTTGCCTCACAAGCATCATTTCATATAAACGGTACCCTTTTCTCGTTAGTTGTGTCAAAGGCGAGGCTATTCTAGCGAAGTGCTACACGAACCTTCGATAGTATCTCGCTAGTCCCAAGAAACTCTGTACTGGTGTTACCGAAGTTGGGCGTTCCTACTTCGTGACCGCTTTTATCTTAGTAGGATCTACGGATACTCCATCCTTTGTCGCCACGTATCCTAGGAAAGAGACTTATCATAACCAAAATTCACACTATGAGAACTTGGCATACAACTTGTTTTTTTTTCTTAGGGTGGCTAGGACTTTTCAGAGGTGTTCCTAGTGTTCCAAGTCTATTTTCGAGTACACTAGGATGTCATCAATGAGCACGATCACAAAAGTGCCTAGACAGTCTTTGAACACTCGGTTCATTAACTCCGTTAACACAGTTGGAGCATTGGCGAGGTTAAATGACATACCACGAACTTATAGCGATCATACTTTGTCCTAAATGTTGTCTTTGGTGCGTCTTTTTCTTTACTCTTTATTCAAGGATAACCTGATCGTAGATCTATCTTAGAAAATATCGTTGCTTCTCTTAGTTGATCGAATAAGTCTTCTATTCTAGGCAAAGGGTATTTGTTCTTTATGGTTCTCTTATTTAACTCTCTATAATCGATGCACAAACACATCGATCCATCTTTCTTCTGAACAAACAACACTGGCGCAACCTAGGGGAATATGCTAGGTCGAATGAACCTTTTATCCCGTAGGTCTTGTAATTGCGCCTTGAGTTCTTTCAACTCTGCTAGCGCCATGCGATAGGGTGCTTTAGAAATAGGCCCAGTTCCCGGCTCGAGTTCGATGACTAAGTCGACCGCTCGAGAAGGGGGTATTCCAGGTAGGTCATCCAGATACACATTTGGGAACTCATTTACAGTGGACACGTTTTCTAAGGTCTTTTCTTTTCCTCTTACGTCTACGGCACATGCTAATATAGTCCAACCGCATTGTTGGACTAATCTCTTTGCTTTCATCATCGAGACTACCTTTGGGATTGCCTCGGTATTTGTGCCTTTAAATTTAAAGCTAGGTCCCACCGATGGTGAGAATAATCACTTTTTTTTCTTTTCTTTTTTTTTTGGTGACATTCTATAATAGCATGATTTGTAGCTAGTCAATCCATGCCTAGTATTACGTCGAAGTCGATCATCTTTACTACTATTAAGACTACGCTTAGAGTTTGGTCGGCTACTATTGCTTGGTCATTCTTTACTCTATCCTTAGTTACTACGTCTACCCTCTCAGGGCTGCTTTCCGACCATACATACAATAAGGGTTCTAATTCAAACCCTGTCTCTGATCCCTCTCGAGGTGGACTCTCTTCAGCCTCACCTCGTCCTCTATCTCTAATAGGAGGTCGTCCCCTTCCTCGTCTTACTCTTTCGCATGGTCGAGCAGCATGGTTCTAAAAACCAAGATAGCATCTCTTAAGTCTAAGGCTCATTACCTATGAAATTATGCTATGCATCACATCTACCAAGTTCACATCATGTTGCAAACAAAATCACTCAGCATGCAACACATCACATCATGCTCTTAAATAAATACGTGAAATATCACAACAATTTGAGTAACATTAACATAAAAATGCATGCAAGTTTGAAAACGTTTCTCTTTTCTTATCTTGTGCAAGGCGTACCTGACGGTGACGGGGCATCGACGTTGGGACCATGGAACGTGCCAAGCCTACATTGTAGGCTAGTCTACAGAATCTAAAACCTAGAGCTCTGATACCAACTGTAACGACCCTAAATTTCCACATATCTAGAGTCGCCACTAACGTCTCATGCTCATCTCTAATGCAGAATAAAAACCTAAGCATGCTCATCTTTACTAGCGGAAAAATTTAAAACTTCAGAATACGTTAAAACATTGAAAAACACTGCCGGACTTACGTGTTTCAAACATCATGCTGGAGTTCAAAAGACAAAATAAAACGATTACAAATTAATTAATATAAATGAATGAAATGCAAACGCCCTAACCTAACCAAGACTAGGAATTTTAAATATGCAACTATCCTATGCACGCGCCACAGTCTCTGATCACGATGCCACCGTCAACCGTACATGGGAGCCTTGCCTTTACCTGAAAAACAATATGGCACACGGCCTGAGTATTTCGAAGAAATACTCAGTAAGCGACCCCACTATAGGGGCCATGCTAATGCAAACACATGCAATCATGAATAGGGACCTATCTCTAATCATCTTAGGGGTGGCCTCCAGTCTCGGACAAATTGGATGTGTAGTACTTCCCTACACACGACTCACACGTGCGAGTGTGAGTCCCCAGGGCGCTCGCACACCCCCTGGACCCTCTGGTCAAGCTAATCTGTAGCGACGTCCGGAGGTCAGCGGAAACCCCATAGTGTCATGCGCCTCATGAACACCCTCATCTGTGTGCTTTCGCACCTGTGCGCATTCGCGCTCATCATAAGGTGCGCGTCCGCACCCATCATCTCTAGGGGAAGTAGCCCTATGCTTATGAACATACAAAATGCATGAGGTCCCTCTAAATCCATCGTGATGTCTCTTCTGACACAACCCTCTAGTCTCATCTCTTTGTTACTCTAGGTAACGCATATCGTGGGTATTTATATTAATATCATTTTCATGCTCTTAGGGTTGTGTCCTACGTCGATCTAACGACATGATGCAATATGGCACTCATCATCATCTAGCATGCTCAATATGGATAACATCATCATATTAAGGTAAAAATCATGCAATCATCATGCTCATCATAATGCCACAACGTGCGTCAAACATATTAAGCGTCACTCAACAAAATATGTATAAACTGGCACATATCATCAAGCATCATACAATTTATATAGCCTATCCTATAGTAAGGCCACTTACTTGGTTGGCCTCGGCCGAAGTACTCCCTAAATAGCTAAACGTAAGCTCCCGTTCCGTGAGAGCTGCTTCCTACTTCGCTGGGGTTTGTTTCCTATCACACTGTTCACCACTTTCCGTTGGTATTTCACAATTAATTTACCTAATTTAATAAATGTGAAATACGGCTCTAAAACGGCCTCGGATACCTTAATCGGGGCCGAAAACAGATCCGGGAGGGTCGAAACAGTGGAAACCGGGCTGAAAACAGGTGAGCCGAGCCGAACAGCCGGAGGAGCCGCCGGAGCGTCACCGGAGGGAGCCCGAGCCGTTTGCGCCGAGCCGAGCCGAGGACTGCCGCGCCGCTGTGTGACACGTGGCAGCAGCAGAGAAAGCCACGTCGGGCGATAGTGTCGGGTCGAAGCGCGGGTCGCAGTCCGGTTCGGGTCGTGGTTCGGGTCACGGGCTGTGGAAGGCTACTGGGCCAAGGCTAAACGTTGGGCCTCGGCTTACTGGGCTGGGCCGCAAGTGTTTGGTTTGCAGGCCGGCTCAATTGGACCGTGGGTCTAGTCTGGGTTGGTTCAACTAAACCGTAGCTTCTGGGCCGGTTTGAGGTTTGGGCCGCTGTAGTTGGGCTGGGCCGAAGGCAGAGGCCAAGGGGGGAAACGGGCTGGCTCTCCCGGGTTCTGGGTTCGGGTTGACCCGGATCCGTGGATCTCGTCTTCCTTACCCGACTTTGGCCGATTTTCCGGCGAGTTTTCTCTCTCCTTCCCGCGGCGTTTTCGTTGCCGATTTCGGTCCTCTTCCTTCTCTTTTCCTCTTTGTCCGTCGTCCTTCTTTCCTTTTTGGGCGTTTTGCGGCCTAAAAGCTCCTAAAAGCCATAGATCTAAGAATCGATTAAGAAACCTAACTTTCCGACCTCGGTTACCGACGACGACGCTTACGAAATAAACCAAATGCCCCTGAGTTATTGTGCTTTCGTTAGGGATCTCTCTTACGGTAGTAACAGGTTGTTTGGTGTCGGTTTAAGGGTGATTTGAGGGCTCGTCGGAGAAACTGAACACTCGCCGACGTTTGTCCGAAATCTCTCTCTCTCTCTCGAAATTTTTCTCTCTTTTCTCCCTTTTCAGGCGTTCTGAAGATGCTGGGCTGAGGGTGGGCGTTCTGTGGCCGTTGTTTCGCGTGGGTTCCGCGAAACTCGGCGGTCGCCGGAAAACTCGCGGGTTTTCCGGCGACTGGGTTTTTTTTTTTTTTTTTTTTTTTTTTTCTTTTCGTTTTCTCGTTTTCATTTATTTATTTTATTATATATATATATATATATATATATATATATATATATATATATATATATATGTATAATATTTTCTTTTTCTTTCTTTCTTTCCCGGGTCGTTACACCTACAGTCATCATTTAATGAGCATAACCCCGCGCCACGTTTTCATGCTTACATGTCATTCTCATTCTCATTTCGTTACATATCATACATATTCCTAGTGGGGTTATGTATCGTGCAATTTACCGTATTTCATGTCATACAATTCATTCAGTTACATTCTAATACCCATACAACAAGCCATAATCGTACAAGGGCCACACATCGTCACATGCATTCATATCACATCAACTAAGCAGCATAAATAACATACATTCACATTCACATGATTTCGTACTTAAGCACAATAATCTAGCATACAATGGATCATATCATAACCAAGTCATAACGTAAACACTTCATAGTCATATCGTTCTCTAACTTATCATAGCCTTAACGTTCTTATACCTATCACAGACATATCATTACGTGGCGTACCTTAGTCATATCATCACCAGAACGTATCCTAACGCCATCGTTCTATCAATCTATCACAAACCTATCCCTTTCTACCCATAACCTAACCGTATTCTTTCATCAATCTCTCCTATCCATAGCACTCCGGTATGTAACCTAACCTAATGTTTTGTGAACGTATCTTACTCCTATCGTTACATTTTGTTTTGTGCATCCTTCTCGTATCCTATCTCAAACATCTCCTAGAGCACATCGTACCATAATTATTATCATACAATCCACATATTATATAGCATAACATAACATAAGGAAGCATATCGATCCACAGACAATTCACACATATCAATATATATGACGCGTGCCGAACCACAGGGCACGTGTCAACATCAAATATAACCATGCCGATAGTAAGGTCACTTACCTGGCTAGCTTAAATCGTTGTCACAAATATATCTTTAATGAAAGTTCGATTCCGCCCTTTGAAATCCGAGTCAACCTATATGAGTTCATGACATCAGTTTCAAATTTGAACTCTATAAAGTTATTTCTCTAATTTAGATTGGCCATCGTAAAATTCTGATATTTAGTGTTAGACAAAATTTAAAGGAGCTCACTGATATTTCCTGTTTTACTTTTAAATCCTGTTCAACAAATCTTTCCTCAATCTTTCCTCTTCTTCTGTAATTATTTTTAAGAAGGTATTATTCAATTTTGTTAATCTATTTCTACTTCTCAATCTTTCCTTTTTATTTTTATTATTATTTTTCTTTTCAGTTAACAGTGTTCTGTACTTCTATCTCTATCTCATTCTTTCTTATTTCCTTTGTCTTGTTTCTGATTTAGTTAACAATTATATTCTTAGCTTTTAATTTAATCATTCATTTGGTTATATTCTTTTCCTATAATTCATATCAAATTACAACCTAAATCATTGCAACAATTCAGTAGATAAATCATTGCAACAATTTAATAGATCTAAAATATAATTGGTTTTGATTTCCTATACTCATACAGAATTCTTTTCATTTAATCTCTGATTCAAAACTAAATAATTGTAATCAAATTAATATTATTTAATAAAATAAAAGGAAGATTTAACATACTGACCTCTTCAAATGACATATCTCTTCCGGCGTAGCTAGTCTGCTTAAACCTTTTGTTTTCTTTTTCTATTTGTTTTTGTAGAAAGGAAGAATTCTTGGTAAATCTGCAGTTGTTTTTACAGAGAAGAGATTACTGTCAAACTTGAAAAAAAAAAAAGGATTGAGTTGCGCCATTTGTTGCCAGATTTATTTTTAGGGAAGGAGTGGTGAGAGATTGAAGGAAGGAGGAGGGATGGTTACGGAATGTTTTTCTTCTCTTAATTTTTATTTATTTATTTATTATTTTATTATTTTAACTATTTTTTTTTATAATTATTTTTATTTGTTTATTCCTTTATTTATTTTTGGGCTATTACATATATGCTTGGGCGACGTTACTAATTAGGTTAAAGAAAATTAGGGGCATTACATTTTGAGAATAGTTTTTTTTGTGGGCAAAGCTATTAAAATTTAAAAAGAAAAAAACGGGTAAGGAAAGACCCAACATACTACCATTTGTTTTCACAAACCCTAGACACTCTACAAGGCCACGCCTTGGTTTTTTTAAATCGTCGACCATTTCAATAAGCTAGGTTCCGTTGATTCTCAGTTTTTGATGTGTTTTCTTATAGTTGTAGACGGTGAAGAGAATAAGTGAATCAGAATTGCTGCAATGTGGACCATAGTGATAGAGGATTTGGTTACGATGGCGCTGATTTTGGTTGCAGAAGAGATGAATACGAACGATGTATACAGTCCTTGTTTGGATGCGAAGATTTAGAGATCAGACGGATTTACTTTTGGCGTAGCGTTTTCGTCAAAGGAACCATTCTTTCAGGATTAGATTCATTTTTTTAGAGCCTATCGAATCTACAAAATGAATCTAATATGTTTACTAGATTTACTAATATTCTAAATACTTTGAAAAATCTTGGAAAAGTATATTCTACTCCAAAAAAATGTAATGTCACAGCCCAATATTTTACTACGGACAGTGACTAACGACACGACACAGACGCACGAGAGATTTAAATATGAAGTAGCAAAAATCATCAAATTTCAATAAAGTTTTTCTAATGATAAACACAGAACACAAGACCGTTTGGAAAATAAATTTGAAAGGAATGCGAATACAAAAATAAAGACTAAGACTGGACTGATGCCCCGGGACGACCCATTCCTCTGTGACAATTCCCTTCAGATCACGCCCACTCTTGACCGACGCCTCGCGCTCCTGAAAAAAAAAAACAAGGAAAACATAGCAAGGATGAGTATAAAAATTATACTCAGTAAGCCACCTACTTGTAGGCTCTTTTTGCATCTTAATTTAACAGGTTGCCACGGTTTCCTATTTCGGTTCTAGGACGACTGGCTCTAATCTAGGTCCCTTGGGGCTTGCCCCTTGGGTTTCACTGATTTTTCGTTCTCTCATTAAACGCCCAGAGGTTCTTTATGCCAAGCTAATATGGTCGGTATCTCTCTATGAGGTGCTACCTCCACATGGCTATCTGGGACTACATGGTACCTGGCCTAGGGGTGTGCTGAGTACCCCTACGCCCATCTAGTCCCTCTATGGGGGGCGCGACCCAACCCGTTCCCATGCAGCTAATGGGCTGTACGACGTGGGGACACATTTCCCATGCGAAATGGCTAAGAGCAGCAAGGACTGATCAGGGACCCCTTGGTCCTCCCACGAAGCTATAGATACCGTTCACACGCTAGCAATCTATGAACGCTCCGGGGTACCTTCTTACCGTGGTAAACCGCTAAGTTCCTAGGAAAAAATTAAGTCAGGCTGGAACGGCATTTCGCTCCTATCCAAGATTCCCTAATCTTATCAAGGAAATGGGCCCTAGCGATTAACAGAGGGTGCATGTAATCTTCTTCTACATCATAGTATGTAATTCATGCAAACTAGGCATACCGGCTCAGCGGGGCGATGACCTCCATCAAGCACCCAGAGCACGAAGTTCGCGCTCAATGGGGCGAATTCGTCCATCAAACACCCGAAACCCGGCATACTCAATTCTACACATAAAATAACGCATGCATACATACGGCGGAAGCCTAAGGCATACAAGCAACACTCATGTAATTTACACAATTCAAACACAACGGATAAACTGACTAGTAACTTACATGAAGAGCTAATCTGAAGCAGAACTACTAGCATGCATGCAATCCGAGCGAATCCTACAAGTATTTCTTCCTAAATACCGGGTGGTGACTTACCTGGTTGACGCGTGCCCTTTCGCTAGCGTTTCTTTGCCCGTGAGGTGTCCAAAACTACTGATTTCTCTAAATTAAGTCCCTATCCACGTAAAAACAGTATTAAAACTGGAACCGGGACAAAAATCGAGAAAACAGAAAACAACCGGGCCAAATTGGCCGTTCCACGCGCGCTCACGCGCCCAGCAGCACGCTGGAAGTGCGTGGCCACGCGCGCGGGAAGGCGCCAGTCGCAGGCTGCACGCGCGCCTGCCACGCGTGCCCAATTCTGCACAGTCGCGGGTCGGCCGGCCCGGCCCGGTTCGGTCGGCTTGGCCCGCGTTGCGATTCGGCCCGGCTTGCAGGCGACACGTGTCGCCGCCTCGCTGGAGCTGCGTTGCTCCAGCCGGTGGTCGACGCGTGTCCGGCGCCTGCCGCCGCCCTCCGCCGCTCGCCGGCCTTTTTTTTTTTTTTTTTTTTTTCTTCTTTCTTCTTCTTTCTCTGTCCTCTGAAAACCGAAACCCAGTTGGTTTTTGTTTTCCGATTTTCATATCTTTCGATCCGTAGATCGGATCAATATGATTCCTTCGGCAACGTTCTAGATCGTGTTACAGGCTACGTCCTAGTATTCTTTTTATAATTTTTTCTTGACTATCGGAGGATTTAAGAACGCCGGAAGTTCGCTCACTGTTCTCGGATGACCCTCGGATCTCCGCCTTTGGGTTGAGGTCTCGGCCAAACTTCTTCGCAGACCGTGCGTGAGTTGTTCCTAGGTGAAGATTTCAACATTTTAGGGTCGATTCACGTAGGGGAAAACTCAGATCTGAGCAATATCGTTCAGAAACCTTACCCCGCGAAATGTTCTTAGGTTTTGATGATGCGTAGGCCTTGCTAGCCCCTCAATCCTGGTACGAGTCTCGTCTGGAGATGGATTCCGGCGGTGGTCCGTTACTCTTCCCGGCCGACCTCTCTCTAACCTTTTTTTTTCTTTTGCAGGCAATCTGGCTGGATCTTCCTTGGACCCCTATTTGGGTTGGAGGGGCAAAATGACATTTTTGCCCCTCAGTTGACTTAGCCCCCCCCCCTTTTTTTTTTTTTTTTTTTTTTTTTTTTTTTTTTTTTTTTTTTTTTTTTTGCGTTACAAATTCTCCCCTCCTTAGGAACTTTTGTCCCCGAAAGTAGCTATCCCTTGGAAGAGTTCGGGATAAGCTTTCCTCACGTCCTCTTCTCGTTCCCAGGTTGCCTCTTCCTCACGGCGGTTACCCCATGAGACCTTTACCAAGGGAATATCTTTGTTACGCAACCGCCTAGTGTCTCGAGCTAAAATCCTGCTAGGCTGTTCCTCGTAAGACAGATCTTCTCGAAGAGGAAGCATCCCATGCTCGATTACATGAGTAGGGTCGGGAGTATACTTTCGCAGCATGGATACGTGGAACACATTGTGCACGGCGGCAAGGTTCGGTGGTAGGGCAATTCTGTAAGCCACAGCCCCGACTCTGTCCAGAATCTCGAAGGGGCCTATGAACCTTGGGCTCAATTTCCCTTTCTTCCCGAACCTCCACACCCCCCTCATAGGGGCCACCTTCAGGAACACGTGGTCACCCACCTCAAATTCGAGGTCCCTTCTACGCACATCTGCATAGCTTTTCTGTTGACTCTGTGCGGTGAGTATCCTCTGTTTGATTTTCTGCACCGCTGCGTTGGTGACCTGGACCAACTCTGGTCCCATTAGCTGCTGCGTGCCTACCTCTTCCCAAAACACTGGTGTTCGACACCTACGCCCATACAGTGCCTCGAAGGGGGCCATCTGAATGGTCGCTTGATAACTATTGTTGTAGGCAAACTCCATTAAAGGCAGATGTTCGTCCCAACACCCAGCGAAATCTAAGGAGCAGGCTCGCAACATGTCCTCTAAAACCTGATTCAGCCTTTCGGTCTGTCCGTCCGTTTGAGGATGGAATGCTGTACTGAACCTCAACTGAGTTCCTAGTGCCTTCTGAAGACTCCTCCAGAACTGAGAGGTGAACCTGGTGTCCCGGTCTGATACTATGGACACTGGTACCCCGTGCAGGCGTACTATCTCCTTGATATATAACTGAGCCCACCGGTCTACTCGATATGTGGACTTTCCTGGAATGAAGTGGGCTGTCTTAGTCAGTCTGTCCACAATTACCCAAATGACGTTGAAACCCTGCTTTGTCTTTGGCAAACCCGAAATGAAATCCATACAGACTGCTTCCCATTTCCACTGAGGGACGCTCAGGGGCTGTAGCAATCCTGCTGGGCGCTGCCTCGGGGCCTTCACCTGCTGGCAGGTCAAGCAACGGCTTACGAAATCCGCTATGTCCCTCTTCATTCCGGACCACCAGTAAAATCTCTTCAGATCCTGATACATCTTTATACTTCCAGGGTGGAACACATAAGATGTATCGTGGGCTTCGGTCATAATATCTTTTAAGATTTCCTCGTCTCGGGGAACGCACAGGCGGTTTTGCCATAGCAGACCCCCGTCTGGGGAGATAGAATACCCTGCTGGCCTCTCTGTCTCAATCTGACTCCACACTTTACTGAGGTGTTCATCAGACCTCCGAGCGTCGATAACTTTCTTTCGTAGGGTAGGCTGTATAGTTAACTGTGCTATCTGAACACTACCACCTTTAATCACCACGTCTATCCCAGCCCTCTTCATCTCATCTTGTAGTTTTTCCTGTGTGGTGATCATCACAGAAGTGTGCACAGCCTTCCTGCTCAATGCATCAGCTACCACGTTGGCTTTGCCTGGATGGTACAGAATCTCTATGTCATAATCCTTTACCAGCTCCAACCATCGCCTTTGTCTCATATTGAGCTCCTTCTGCGTGAATAAGTACTTGAGGCTCTTATGATCAGTGAAGACTTGTACTTTTTCCCCATATAGGTAGTGCCGCCACGTTTTTAGAGCAAACACTACCGCTGCTAACTCGAGATCATGCGTGGGGTAGTTTCGTTCATATTCTTTCAATTGTCGAGAAGCATACGCTATCACCTTACCTTTCTGCATGAGCACACACCCCAAGCCTTTCCCTGATGCATCACTGTACACCACGAGATTACCTGACCCGTCTGGAACTGTAAGGACTGGTGCAGTCACCAACCTCTTCTTGAGTTCCTGGAAACTCTGTTCGCAGACTGGAGTCCAAGCAAAGGGCTTGCCCTTCTTGGTTAGCTGAGTCAGCGCCGAGGAAATTTTGGAGAAATCCTGAACAAACCTTCTGTAATAACCAGCTAGCCCAAGAAAACTCCTCACCTCTGTGACTGTGGTCGGCTGTGGCCACCTCATCACTGCTTCTATCTTAGCTGGGTCCACTGTGATCCCCTTGCTTGACACCACGTGACCCAGAAACGCAACTTCAGACAACCAAAACTCACACTTAGAGAACTTGGCATACAACTGCTGAGCTCTCAGTATTGTCAAGACTTTTCTGAGGTGTATTTCATGATCTGCCTCTGACTTAGAGTATACCAGAATGTCGTCGATGAACACTATGACAAAGGTGTCTAAGAATTCCTTAAACACCCTGTTCATTAGCTCCATGAAAACAGCTGGTGCATTGGTAAGGCCAAAAGACATAACAAGAAACTCGTAATGCCCATAACGACTTCTGAAGGCTGTCTTGGGTATATCCCCTTCTCTGACCCTCAACTGATGATACCCCGACCTTAGGTCAATTTTGGAGAAAACTGTTGCTCCCTGTAGCTGATCAAACAGGTCGTCAATTCTCGGGAGAGGGTACTTATTCTTTATAGTGACCTTGTTTAATTCCCTGTAATCAATACACATCCGCATGGACCCATCCTTCTTCTTGACAAACAGAACAGGGGCTCCCCAGGGTGATACACTGGGTCGGATGAAACCCTTATCCAACAACTCCTGTAACTGTTCCTTCAATTCCCTGAGTTCTGCAGGTGCCATCCTGTAAGGTGCCTTGGAGATCGGCACCGTTCCTGGTTCTAAATCGATCCCAAAATCGACTTCCCTAGCTGGGGGCAAACCCGGCAGATCCTCCGGAAAGACATCTACGAACTCCCTGACGATGTGTACCGATGAGGGTTTTTTGTTTGTTACTATTATCTAAGGTCACGCCGGCTAGGAATGCAATTGCGCCACTACGAATCAACTTCTTAGCCCTTAGCGAGGTTATGGCGCTCGGGACACCTTTGGAAGTGGCTCCCTTGTAGGTAAAGCTGTCCCCTGACGGGAGCCTGAGAGTCACTATTCGGGTCTCGCAGTCTATCAAGACGCGATTCTCGCCTAGCCAATCCATACCCAAGATGACATCGAAGTCTTGCATACTTAACACTATCAGTGTAGCTTCGATGACACGCCCTGCTATTGTTACTCCACCTCCCTTAACCCTATGGGTAGCTAGCAACAGCTTGTGCGCAGGGGTAGACACTGATAGGGTACTCTCTAAAAGTTCTTTCTCTAGCTGTGCTAGCTCTACAAACTCTTCAGATACGAATGAATGCGTCGAGCCCGAATCAAACAACACTAATGCAAGATGACCAAATACGGGTAGCGTACCTGTGACAACCGCGTCAGGCTGGTCAGCTTGCCTGGCTGTTGTTGCATGGGCTACAGCTCGCCCCTGCTGATGTTGGTCGGCTTGGCCCCTCTGATGCTGTACTGCAGGCAGGTTGACACGCTGATCGTTTCTCTGAGGGCAATCCACTGCAAAGTGCCCTACCTGACCGCATCTGTAGCAGGCGCCTGTTCCTGCTCTGCATTCCCCCGTGTGAGGACGCCGACAATAAGGGCACAAAGTCATGTTCCGTACCGGGGCTCTCCCTCGCCTATCAGTGCGGCCACGGGGTGGTCTGCCAGTTCTGGGGTGGCTAGGGTATGCCCCCTTTCCCTGGGCCGCAGTGTGGGATGATTGTGCTATTCCCAACTGAAGCTTGTCGGTACGGGGCGAGTCGAGCAGGGTCGCCACCTGAAGGGCTTTCGTATAGACAAAGGATGACTGGGATGCCACATTCCCCCTTAGTTCTTCCCTCAGGCCAGCGATAAATCGTTCGCCCTTCAACTCCTGAGAACTAACATAGGCTGGAGAAAACCTTGCCAGCCTATTGAACTCCAAGTCATAATCCCCCACTGATCTGTCTCCCTGTTTCAATGCGAGGAACTCGGCCTGCATTTTCACTCTGGCAGTGATTGGGTAATATTTGTGGAGGTATGCGTCTTTAAACTTACACCATGTAATAAACTCTCCTTGTGGTACTATGGTTTTCTGAGCACCTTTCCACCAGAAGTGCGCTTCTCCTTTCAGCATATATGTCCCACAATGGACTTCATACTTTGGTGGGCAGTTCATAAAATGGAAGGTCGTTTCTATGGCCTCTAGCCAGTTCTCAGCGGCGATAGAATCCATCTTGCCTCCGTCAAAGGAAGGCGGTTTATGCCTTTGGAAATCTCTCAAGTAGCGGGACTCCACAGTCATAGTCCCTGAATCCTTGCCCCCTTGCCCTGTTGACTGATTAGACATCATGGTCTGAATCATCTGGTTCGTCAGAGCCTGATTTTCCATCGACGTCATCATGAACGTCTGAAACATCTCCGCTGAGGGCATGGCTAATGGCTGGTTTAGTGGGACTGCTGTACACGGGGTTGGATCCGATGGGGCCTCCTCGGAGAAGGGAGTAGTAGGGGGTGTCTCGAGCCGCCTTCGGGCCTTGGCCTTCATTCGGCGTCTTTTTGATCTTGATGGCTGTGGTACTGTCCCCTCGCTAGTTTGAGGCATATCCCCAACCTCCTCCTGAAGTTCAGGTTGTTCCTCCTCAGGTATTGCAACCGAGGTGTCCTGAACTTCCTCTCTTCTTCCCCTTCTAGGTCCTGGCCCTACATACGGTTCGCGTCTCTTTGGTGCCATTATCTACCAGGATAACAAAAAACTAGGGTCACAATTCATTCACAACACATCTCCTAGGTAATGTGCGATATAATGCCCTAGTCAGTCATGGTATGCTTTATAAATACTAACTTAACCTTTGTCTCCATGTTTCCGTCGCGTGAGAACGTCTGGTCGTGAGCTGCATGTGATTGACGAGCGAAGTCACAGAGGACACGACTCTCTACCCTAAATGTCTACAGGACCTATAACCTAAGGCTCTGATACCATTTGTAACGACCCAGATCCACCGCTAGCAGATATTGTCCTCTTTGGGCTTTCCCTTTCGGGCTTCCCCTCAAAGCTTTAAAACGCGTCTGCTAGGGGAAGGTTTCCACACCCTTATAAAGGGTGGTTTGTTCTCCTTCCCAACCAATGTGGGACATCACAATCCACCCCCCTTCAGGGCCCAGCGTCCTCGCTGGCACTGTTTCCTTCCTTCAATTGATGTAGGACCGCCCCTAAATCCACCCCCCTTTGGGGTCCAGCGTCCTTACTGGCACACCGCCTTGTGTCTACCCCCCTTTGGGGAACAGCGAGGCCGGCACATCGTCCGGTGACTAGCTCTGATACCAAATTTGTCACAGCCCAATATTTTACTACGGACAGTGACTAACGACACGACACAGACGCACGAGAGATTTAAATATGAAGTAGCAAAAATCATCAAATTTCAATAAAGTTTTTCGAACGATAAACACAGAACACAAGACCGTTTGGAAAATAAATTTAAAAAGGAATGCGAATACAAAAATAAAGACTAAGACTGGACTGATGCCCCGGGACGACCCATTCCTCTGTGACAATTCCCTTCAGATCACGCCCACTCTTGACCGATGCCTCGCGCTCCTGAAAAAAAACAAGGAAAACATAGCAAGGATGAGTATAAAAATTATACTCAGTAAGCCACCTACTTGTAGGCTCTTTTCGCATCTTAATTTAACAGGTTGCCACGGTTTCCTATTTCGGTTCTAGGACGACTGGCTCTAATCTAGGTCCCTTGGGGCTTGCCCCTTGGGTTTCACTGATTTTTCGTTCTCTCATTAAACGCCCAGAGTTCTTTATGCCAAGCTAATATGGTCGGTATCTCTCTATGAGGTGCTACCTCCACATGGCTATCTGGGACTACATGGTACCTGGCCTAGAGGTGTGCTGAGTACCCCTACGCCCATCTAGTCCCTCTATGGGGGGCGCGACCCAACCCATTCCCATGCAGCTAATGGGCTGTACGACGTGGGGACACATTTCCCATGCGAAATGGCTAAGAGCAGCAAGGACTGATCAGGGACCCCTTGGTCCTCCCACGAAGCTATAGATACCGTTCACACGCTAGCAATCTATGAACGCTCCGGGGTACTTTCTTACCGTGGTAAACCGCTAAGTTCCTAGGGAAAAATTAAGTCAGGCTGGAGCGGCATTTCGCTCCTATCCAAGATTCCCTAATCTTATCAAGGAAATGGGCCCTAGCGATTAACAGAGGGTGCATGTAATCTTCTTCTACATCATAGTATGTAATTCATGCAAACTAGGCATACCGGCTCAGCGGGGCGATGACCTCCATCAAGCACCCAGAGCACGAAGTTCGCGCTCAATGGGGCGAATTCGTCCATCAAACACCCGAAACCCGGCATACTCAATTCTACACATAAAATAACGCATGCATACATACGGCGGAAGCCTAAGGCATACAAGCAACACTCATGTAATTTACACAATTCAAACACAACGGATAAACTGACTAGTAACTTACATGAAGAGCTAATCTGAAGCAGAACTACTAGCATGCATGCAATCCGAGCGAATCCTACAAGTATTTCTTCCTAAATACCGGGTGGTGACTTACCTGGTTGACGCGTGCCCTTTCGCTAGCGTTTCTTTGCCCGTGAGGTGTCCAAAACTACTGATTTCTCTAAATTAAGTCCCTATCCACGTAAAAACAGTATTAGAACTGGAGCCGGGACAAAAATCGAGAAAACAGAAAACAATCGGGCCAAATTGGCCGTTCCACGCGCGCTCACGCGCCCAGCAGCACGCTGGAAGTGCGTGGCCACGCGCGCGGGAAGGCGCCAGCCGCAGGCTGCACGCGCGCCCAATTCTGCACAGTCGCGGGTCGGCCGGCCCGGCCCGGTTCGGTCGGCTCGGCCCGCATTACGATTTGGCCCGGCTTGCAGGCGACACGTGTCGCCGCCTCGCTGGAGCTGCGTTGCTCCAGCCGGTGGTCGACGCGTGTCCGGCGCCTGCCGCCGCCCTCCGCCGCTCGCCGGCCGTTTTTTTTTTTTTTTTTTTTTTTTTTTTTTTTTTTTTCTTCTTCTTCTTCTTCTTCTCTGTCCTCTGAAAACCGAAACCCAGTCGGTTTTTGTTTTCCGATTTTCATATCTTTCGATCCGTAGATCGGATCAATATGATTCCTTCGGCAACGTTCTAGATCGTGTTACAGGCTACGTCCTAGTATTCTTTTTATAATTTTTTCTTGACTATCGGAGGATTTAAGAACGCCGGAAGTTCGCTCACCGTTCTCGGATGACCCTCGGATCTCCGCCTTTGGGTTGAGGTCTCGGCCAAACTTCTTCGCAGACCGTGCGTGAGTTGTTCCTAGGTGAAGATTTCAACATTTTAGGGTCGATTCACGTAGGGAAAAACTCAGATCTGAGCAATATCGTTCAGAAACCTTACCCCGCGAAATGTTCTTAGGTTTTGATGATGCGTAGGCCTTGCTAGCCCCTCAATCCTGGTACGAGTCTCGTCTGGAGATGGATTCCGGCGGTGGTCCGTTACTCTTCCCGGCCGACCTCTCTCTAACCTCTCTCTAACCTTTTTTTTCTTTTGCAGGCAATCTGGCTGGATCTTCCTCGGACCCCTATTTGGGTTGGAGGGGCAAAATGACATTTTTGTCCCTCAGTTGACTTAGCTTTTTTTTTTTTTTTTTTTTTTTTTTTTTTTTTTTTTTCGCGTTACATGTAAGAAAAATTATTTGATTCATTTTCTTTGAGCAGCTTAACACTTTTACACAACAATCATGCTCAAGAAATTTAACTTTATCATTTAATGCATTTTTCTCATCACTATCAAATACATTGTTTTCACAAGGCACATCAAAATTTACCATATTAGGATCTTTTAAGCAAGAAATTTCATTTAGTAAAGATTTATTTTCATTTATTGAAGCCTTATATTTCTTTTGAACACAATATTCTTTGAACCAAGTTGTTCAATCAATTTGCATCTCATCAACAAATTTAAATAATTCAGAATAAGAAAAAAATTCAAGAATTACTTCATCTTCTTGTTCATCCTCTTTGTCACTATGAGCCATGAAGCAAAAATTTGCTACTTCTTCGTCACTTCCACTTGCACTTTCATCACTTATCCAAGTAGCCTTCATTGCTTTCTTCTTGGATTTCATAGATGATTTGAGGAGAGGACGATCCATTCTTATATGACCCAACTTTTTACATTCATAACATATTACCTCATCATTTTTGCTCTTTTCACCTTTTTGACTCTTTTTGAATGGTGAAATGTTTCTTGAATTGTTTCTTCCTTTTAATAAAATTTTTATACTTACGTGTGAAGTAGGCGACATCATCTTCAGCAAGGACTTCCTCATCTTTGGAGTCAACTTCTAATGTGATAGACTTTAGGGCTATACTTTTCTTCTTTTTGGACTCCTCTTCCTTGTGCTTAGAAAAAGGTAACAATAGTTGCTCAAAAATTAGATAAAATACTTAGAAAAAGGTAAGCATAGGATGATAAAAGAGGATTAAGATTGATGAATGTTCTACACCAGTTCTAAAATAATATTTGTTAAAGCATCCCCTATCATGTCTAAGTCTAACATTTGTATCTAAGTATGATAAATCTAGATTTGTGCCTATATGTCATTAATGACCATAATTTAATCGTCATCCTTATATATCCACACAAGGAAGAAGTCAATTTGACCATTACAAACTTTATGAAATTAAAAATAGTAAATAAAGTTTTCTAACTACTTATGAAATGATGCTTGCAACTTCATCCGCTACTTCAAGGTGCAAATATTCACTTCTAAAGCTCCAAATAGTCTTTCCTCAATCGAATCAGCTTGTAACACATTAAATGATGGTTGAATCGAGCATATTCAATCTTGTAGATGAATAATGAATGCTTGTTGAATCTTCTTGGCCTTGGATCGTGTAATAGGTCCAGTTGAAACATTTGGAACACCATGATTTAAATTCCATAAAACATAACCTTTATCTTAAAACACATCCTAAACATTGAATTCGGAAGACTTTATTTAAATTCCATAAAACATAACCTTTATCTTAAAACACAGCCATGAACTTACATGTTTCGAAAACATCTTTAAAACGACACAACAAGAGACTAAATAAAATAAATAAGCGTTTAAGTTAAAAACATCTTATTCTAGCCTAAGTCTAAGAAAATAAATACCACTACCCTATGCATGTGCCATCGTCTCGAGTTGCGATGCCGTTGTCAGCCGTACAGGAATGCATGGCCTTAACCTGAAATAGAGGTAGCACGTGACTTGAGTATTTTAAGAAATACTCAGCAAGTGACTCCACTATTGGGGGTTAAATGCAAGAACATGCGAATGCAATGACGAAACCTATCATATCAGTCTATTTTCCTATGACACTATTCTAATGGGAAGCTTGGATGTGTACCATATGCTCTACGCACAGCCCATACGTGCAAGTATGGGCTCACTAGACAGTTCACACACTACTGGGCCCCTTTTCCTATCGGGCAAGCCTTCTCTGGTAGCTCAACTTTTGTCAGACGCCCATTAGAATTAGTAACCGTCACGACAGCATTATTTAAAACATAATGATACTTCGTCTGCCTAATGGTTGTACGCGTGATGGAATAGGGGTATCCCCCAATGCATGAGCACACATAATCCATGAGGTCCCAACATTTTTCCATTTTCATTATCATTTAATACAACACCGCTAGCGTTCTGTACATATCATATTGTTTTTCATATCATTTCACATATTGTTCATCATTCATATCATATTGTTTCTCATTCTTCAGTTCTCATGTCATACATAATACTAAAGGGGTTATATTTCATGCCATTTATCGTGATTTCATGTCATTCATATCATGCTATATACACACAATTTAGGAGACATAACACAACGTCCCATGCTTTTAACATAACATTTCATCATATACATATCATACAAACAAATTGCATCACAATATATCAGATCATAAACATGTCAATTTATCACATATCTCGTACCATAACATATTTCATATCATTTTCATATCATATGAGAACAAATATATATATCTATATATATATATATATATATATATCTGTCATTCACATGTCGTATCCTAATTGTATCATATCGTAAACACTTTGTGGTCATGTCGTTCCCTAAGTTATCACAGTCTTAACGTTCTTCTACCTATCACAGTCATGTCGCTACATGAACGTACCTTAGTCATATCATCACAAGAATGTATCCTAACGCCATCGTTCTATCAATCTTTCACAAATCTATCCTTTTCTACCCATAACCTAACCGTATTCTTTTATCAATCTCTCATATCCATAGCACTTCGGTATGTCACCTAAGCTTAACGTTTCATGAATGTATCTTACTCCTATCGTTACATTTCGTTTTGTGCATCTTCTTGTATCCTATCTCAAACACATCATTGAACACATCGTACCGTAATTATTATCATACAATTCAAATATGATAACATATACATAACATATCAGAAGCATATCGATCCACAAACAATTCACACATATCAATATATATGACACGTGCAGAATCACGGGGCACGTGTCAACATCAAATATAACCATGCCAATACTAAGGTCATTTACCCGGTTAGCTTAAGTCGTTGTCACGAATATATCCTTAATAAAAATTCGATTTCGTCCTTTGAAATCCAAGTCAACCCATGTGAGCCCATGACATCAATTTCAAGTTTGAACTCTATAAAATTATTTCTCTAATTTACCTTAGTGATATCTCTCTCTATATATATAATGCTATTTTCAATAAATATATATATATATATATAAAATGCTATTTTCAATAAATATCTTATTTTTTATTATTACTATGGTAGGGAATATACTGTTACTAGACAAAATTTAATAAAGTTTCTTGTTATCTGATTATTTGTGATTTTATTTTTAAATTATGTTCACCAAATTTTTCCTCAATCTTCCCTCCTTTTCATTCTCTAAAGGGATATTACTCTTCCTCAGTATTTATTTTCATAAATAAATATTATTGGCAAATTTTGTTAATGTATTCTTACTTCAAAATTTCCCTTTTTCTTTCTTTCATTCTCTACTTCTCAATCTCACTATATTTCTTCTTTTATTTTATATTATTAGGGAATTTTGTTTTACTACTATCTTACAGATATATAGGATTGTCAACTAAGGTTTTGTTGATTCTAAGCTTATTTCCTTCCCAATCTCACTCTATTTCTTCTTTTATTTTATATTATTAGCCAATTTTGTTTGGCTACTATCTTACCTATATATAGAATTGCCAACTAAGGTTTTATTAATTCTAACCTTATTTCCTATAACTTAAAATTCTAACAAAAAAAAAATAATAATAATAATAATTAATTGGATAAGAAAAAATGAAATCTGATTCTTATGTGGTGTTTCGTTGGTCGTCCTATGCAATGAGTATTGCACAAACTTACCAAGCAGAATTCAGATTTACTTTGGTCGGTTTAGGTCGGTTTAGGTGTTTCCTGGGTCCTAACTTGGTTTAGGTTCCAAACTTGCTCCAATCTACTTGAAACCTCACAAATATCTTCATGCCCTTCATAATAAGCCTTATATGTTGGATTTTATGTCCTAAAACTCATAGTTTGTAAACAAAAACATATTCTATTTTCAATAAAGTTATTATTGTTGTTTATTCAGTAAAGATTGTTATTGAATAAAGTGAACTTTACGATCATCGATCTAAATCCAATAAACTAAGAACACTCTGGCTATAGTATGATTACTTGAACTATATGCAGAGACATAAGAGTGGATCAAGTTCAAGTATATAGTCAAAATGATCTATAGTATAAGGATAAGGCTGAGTACCTTATTCTGGGGACACTATGGATGCGGCCCACTTTTGTATATGATATAAACAATGTGATCACTAAATTGTACATGTGAAGACATGTGAGTGGGGGCGTCCTATGCAATGAGTATTGCATAAGATCGAACCATGAAGAAAACCACTCTCACTTTATAATGTCGTTTACTGTTGAGACTGATTTTCTTTTCATTCGATAACCTAGGTAACTCGGTTTTAATCCTGAGCTAACTATGAACTCCTGTTTATTCGGAATTATCCTTAGATTTGCATGGGTGAGAGTGACTCTAGTTCGCCGACTCAATAGGCCTCCCATTTCAGGGGTAAGACTGGGTGAATGGCTGGGGACATGGGGTGCAAGATGGAATTCACTCCTACCCACTTTTAGGGATAGAAGAGAGGTAGTTCCCTTAAGCACTGACTCCAGGTCTTGAACAAGGGGCCCCACCCTCTCATTGGCCTAAGAGGGATTCGGTTTACTGGTTGGACCACAAACCAATTGTTCATTAGAGGATCAGTGAGACATAAGGAACAAGAAGTAACTTCAGGGGTAAAATGGTAAATTGACCCAGCTCTAGTTACGAACAACTTGTGAAGGATCGACTTACTAATCATGGTTATATCAAACGAATGTTGGTTAACAAGGTTAATGAGTTTAGCCGGTTAATCTTGGATCGTTGGAGCCCATGATCTATAGGTCCATTAGGTCCCTCTGCTAGCTCACATCGGACTAAACCATAGAACAGTGTGACGAGTGAGTTGGAAGTGTTCGATTTCAAATTAGGGAATATGCGCTACATATATACGATATATTTAACCGCATTTTTGTTTTATTTATGAATTAAACAAAAAGAGAGAATCTGAGATATTTAAATAAGATATTTAAATGAGATATTTAAATAAGATTTAAATATCTTAATCAATTATATATTGGAATTGATTGGGATTGACATTTGAATTAATATCAAATATTAATTAATCATTTAATGTTACTTTAGTTTGAAATTCATTATTCAAATTAATTGTTGAATTAAAATGAAGAAAGTCAAAATGTTGACTTCATTTAATGAAAAAATCATGTTAGTGGAATTTTGAGGTGTCAAAATTTGGTTTAACCAAACTTGCATGCTTGCCAAATAAACCCCCACAAGTTTGAGTGGAATTTTGAGTGTCAAAATTTGGTTAACTCAAACATGCATGCTTGCCACATAATCCCAAACATTTGAGTGAAATTTTAAGTGTCAAAATTTGGTGATCTCAAATTTGCATGAACATGCAAACATGACTCTTTAAATAGAGTGATCATGGTACATGGAAGGTCTTCTTATTCTTGGTGAAAAAACTTTGAGAAAAACCTCTCACAAACACTCTCTTCACATATACAAAATCCCTCCAAGTTTAGTCACTCACTGGATTCCACAATCCCGTTCTAAGGTCGGAGGATAGTGGAGAAGACACTAGTGGTGGTTCGAAACCGGTTCGTGAGGAAAAAGGAGTTTGAATTACAAAAGGTTCGTATTAAACTCATTAAGTTTTAATACTTATGAACATGCTAGTTATTTACTATAATTGATGTTCTAAAAGAGCCTAAGATCCAAATTGCTTCCGCATGTGTTATATTAACACCAACATTATAGAAGTAGCAAATCATTTGGAGCACGTATAGACCTTGAATTTTCATAAGTAGTCCTAGGGGCATTTTGGTCATTTTACCCCTAATTCTTGGTTTTGTTACTTAACGTGTTCCAATGGCTTTTAAATTTCACCACATCATCAAAAATCATAAAATAAGATATACTATAGAGTCTCATAGCATTTGGAGGTCATCTAAGTCATGAACTGTAGGTAGATATCCTTAGAGGCATTATAGTCATTTTGCCCCGTTTCTTGGTTTACCTACTTATCCTTATCCAATGATCACCAAATTTCGTATATAACCTCAAAATGATATGATATGCTCAGAATTAAAATTTCATAGGCAGCGGAGTTCATCTAATGAGTTATTTTAACGTTACCTAAATCTTAAGCAATTTGATCGGTTCGAGGCCTTAACTCATGATTCTTTGAGTTTTTCTTCCATATATCCTTAATTCATACTTGGTTTATGGTTCATATGGAAATTCAAGCAATTTCTACAAGTATTTCTTAACAAAAATTTCAAGGTGGCTACTTACCTCTTCGTCATGGCAGATATTGTCCTCTTGAATTTCAAGGTGGCTACTTACCTCTTCGTCATGGCAGATATTGTCCTCTTTGGGCTTTCCCTTTCGGGCTTCCCCTCAAGGCTTTAAAACGCGTCTGCTAGGGGAAGGTTTCCACACCCTTATAAAGGGTGGTTTGTTCTCCTTCCCAACCAATGTGGGACATCACAATCCACCCCCCTTCAGGGCCCAGCGTCCTCGCTGGCACTCTTTCCTTCCTTCAATCGATGTAGGACCGCCCCTAAATCCACCCCCCTTTGGGGTCCAGCGTCCTTACTGGAACACCGCCTTGTGTCTACCCCCCTTCGGGGAACAGCGAGAAGGCCGGCACATCGTCCGGTGACTGGCTCTGATACCATTTGTAACGACCCATATCCACCGCTAGCAGATATTGTCCTCTTTGGGCTTTTCCTTTCGGGCTTCCCCTCAAGGCTTTAAAACGCGTCTGCTAGGGGAAGGTTTCCACACCCTTATAAAGGGTGGTTTGTTCTCCTTCCCAACCAATGTGGGACATCACAGTTCAAGACGTCCGTTCTTGAGCTTCTGGTATTTGAATTACCTCAAATTTCATTTCACATACTCCTTATTGTGTCTAGTTTTCGGAAAAGTTTTTCATGAGAACCAATCTGGAAGGGGGTTAAAATTGAGAAAAATCGAGGGAATGTTGAGTAATGGGTTGACATGGCCGGTTCACATCATCGTCTTCTTCCTCCATACGGGAAGAAGACGCGCGCACGTCATATAGCGCCACCGTCTGGAACTTGCCTTCCCACAGCTCCGATCACATCGTTTCTCCCCTCGATTTCTTCATGAAACTTAAAGATTGTGTTACAAGAAAGAGCTAGGGATTGAGTTCATACCTTATCGTGGATCATAGCCTAAGATTTTAGCCTCCAAAGTTCATCCAATATGATTTCTAGCCGGAGCAAAAACAGAGGATTTCTTATTGGGTAACTGATTCTAGGGGTTATCAAGGCTTGATTTCTTCATGGAACCTCTCCCATATCCTTTCCTCAAGCTAAAGGAATTGGTTTAGAGGAATGACTTTGAGTGTGTGACCTTAATTTTGAGAAATTGTTCTCGGCTGCAATGTTACCCGAAATGCTGGATTTTCGTTCCCTTGGGCAGCTTGTTTTATGATGTTTTAGCTCTCGATTGCTTTATCAAAGTTGCTTGATCCTTTGAAGCTTAAGGAATTCTCAATTTGAAGGAAAAGGAACAGTAGATGGGAATTTGAAACTTACCTCCAATTTGAGTCTGAAATGGATTTTCTTCAATTGGGCACGTTCCTAAGGTTATTTCTCTTCGTGGTCTTCTATGGAAACATTCTTTGGAGGTACAGAAACTTATTGGGATCTTCCTTGCTCGACGAATTCTCGTGTATCCTCGGATTGAAATTTTGAGTTTTCCTTGAAGTTCTTTAATGGTGGATTGGATTAGGGGAATGGTTTCCAGGCACTTTCAACACTCAATTTCTTCATAGAACTTGTGGGTAATCTTTTTTAGAAACTATAGGAACAAGTTTGAAAAGAAATGGTGGAGAATTACTCTCAAATTTGGAAGAAACCCGAGAGTAAGAGACCCAAAATCTAAATGCAATTGCCTATGATTGGGAGCTCACCTTGCTCGATTCTTGTTTGAAACTATTGTTCGAACTTTCAGAGTTTATAGGAAAAACTTAATTCAACATTGAGAGCTCTAGAATTGTCGTGAATTGGAGGTTTGATTTTCTGAAAAAATCCGTTGGAAATATCATCGCCGATCAACGAGCTACTGACTTCCAATTTAAATATTGACCGTTGGATTTGATGATCTGGGAGTGATCCAGAATATATCCAATTTTGGAGGGGATCCAACGGCTGAGAGTAGAGATTCGATAGATTTTGTGCAGATGGTCACTATTGATCATCTGATTCTTGCTAGAATGGCAGTTTCGTAATTATCCATATCTTCGGGGTAATTTGGTAATTTGCTACCTTTTGAATATTTTATTATTATTTTTCTAAAAAAAAATTCATAATTTTCTTAAAAATCTTCATCCTTGTTGGTCATTTTGTAACGACCCAAAAGTTTCTACTTAATTTAAGGTCTGTATACGTACAACATTGAATGCGGAAGACTTCATTTAAATTCCATAAAACATAACCTTTAACTTAAAACACAGTCATGGACTTAAGTGTTTCGAAAACATCTTTAAAACGATACAACAAAAGACCCGAAATAAAATAAATAAGCGTTTAAGTTTAAAACATCCTATTCTAGCCTTAGTCTAAGAAAAATAAATACCACTATCCTATGCATGTGCCATGATCTTGAGTTGCGATGCCGTCGTCAGCCGTACAGGAATGCCTTGCCTTAACCTGAAAAATGTAGTAGCACATGGCTTGAGTATTTAAAGAAATACTCAGTAAGTGACCCCACTATTGGGGTTAAATGCAACAATCACATGCAATGAAATGATGAGACCTATCTTTTGTCTCATTTCGTTTTTCCTACAGTGCTGTCCTAACGGGTAATCGTGGACGTGTACATTATACTTTACACACAGTCCATACGTGCGAGTATGGGCTCACCAGCTAGTTCGCACACCGTTGGACCACTTTCCTTATCCGGTGGGCATACTCTGGGAGCCCCTTATGCTGGGACCCGTTAGAACTAGTAACCGTCACGGCAGCGCCATGCAAAGCATAACGATCGTTGTCCTACCATTAGATGTACGCGTCCATACCCTCGTGATGGGATAGGGTTATCCACCCAAATGCATGAACACACATAATGCATGAGGCCCCCACTACTTCTACAATTTCATTATCCTTTAATACTACCCCGCTAGCATTAAGTACATATCATATCATTTTTCATATCGTTTCAGATATCGTTCATCATTCATATCATATCGTTTCTCATTCTTCCGTTCTCAAATCATACATAATGCTAATGGGGTTATATTTCATGTCATTTATCGTAATTTCATGTTATTCATATTATGCTATATACACACAATTTAAGAGACCTAACATAACGTTCTATGCTTTTAACATAACATTTCATCATATACACATCATACCATGACATATTGCATCACAATGTATCATATCATAAACATGTAATAACATAAACACTTCATAGTCATATCATTCTCTAACTTATCATAGCCTTAACGTTCTTATACCTATCACAGACATATCATTACGTGTATGTACCTTAGTCATATCATCACAAAAACTTAACCTAACGCTATTGTTCTATCAATCTATCACAAACCATATTCTTCCATCAATCTCTCTTATCCATATCACTTCAGTATGTAACATAACATTAACGTTTCGTGAACGTATTTTACTCATATCGTTACATTTCGTTTTGTGCATCCTTCTTGTATCCTATCTCAAACATATCCTTGAACACATCGTACAGTAACTATTATCATACAATTCACATATTATAACATATACATAACATATAGGAAACATATCGATCCATAAACAATTCACACATATCAATATATATGACACGTGCAGAACCACAGGGCATGTGTCAACATCAAAATATAACCATGCCGATAGTAAGGTCGCTTACCTGGCTAGCTTAAGTCGTTGTCACGAATATATCTTTAATTAAAGTTTGATTCCGTCCTTTGAAATCCGAGTCAACCTATATGAGCCCATGACATTAGTTTCAGGTTTGAACTCTATAACATTATTTCTCTAATTTACATTGGTCCATTGTTAAAAGTCTGAAATGTTATATATCTATAACTATATTTTTATTAAAAATCTTATTTTTCATAGTATAAGAGAGTAGATACAACTATTTCAAGTTATTCTAGGCTTTACTACTCTCTGTGTTTACCTTTTCCTCTATATTTAGTTTGTGGTTTTTAATTATTTTTTTTTTTTATCTGTTTCCTTTTAATTCTGTTCTCATGCATTTCAAATTTGTAGTAATTTATGTTTCCAAATCTTTCCTTATCTTAGTGTTCCAGTTTTCTTGGCCATTCTATCTTTGATCTATTCATTTGGCTATTGATAAAAATTTAATCTAATATTACTAATCTGAGGTGATTGACTAGAATCATATAAATGATTGACATTTAGTTTCTAACTCAAAGCTAGATCATTGTAATAATATTAAGTATAATTGGTTGTGATTTCTAAAAAATAGGATAAAAGAAAATGAAAATTTAATATATAAATGATTGATTAGATTATCTTCACCTAAATCTTAGGTGAATCTCAACCTTTTTTTTTTTTCTTTTTTTTCTTTTTGCACTTACGGCTACTTTATGGCTTAAGGATGAGTTGAGGAAAGATAATTGTGGGAAGGGATGAAAGGTTAGTAAAGAAAAGTGGGGAAAGGTTTTTTTTTTTTTTTTTTTTTTTTTTAAATTAATTTTTTATTATTATTATTTTAACTATTTTTATAATTACTTTTATTTTTTTATTTATTTTTGGGCTATTACACATTTTCCCGAGCATCTTGAAATTTCCCATAAAAATCAGAAAATTTCTTTATAAATTGAAAAAAAATGACCTTTTTGTATGGAAATGACTTACTTGAGAATCCTCTTCTTGGATGCTTTGGGTGGCTTTCCTTTTAGTGTCACAATTCTTCTTGCTACTTAATTTTCTAACCCACTTCAACTCAAATGTAACTAAATTCATGAAATTCCAACGACTCCTTTCTTCCTAATATTAAGAGACATAATGATTTGAACACTTACTACAATGGACAGACAATTTTGTCCAAGTGTAAGATTTTACCCCAAGAGAATACTGTAACTAGGAATTGTAAGGGTTGATCGAGATTTAAGGTGAGGAAGATGATATTTTAATATATTTATTTTTTATTTTTATTTTTCAAGGAGTGGAGAGATTTAGTGCTCGAGTGGGTATATTTTTATTCTTTTTTTAAGTTGTTACATCATTGAAGAAGACTAAAGTTATAAAATCTAGGTAGATCATAATTTAGAATTATGATGTTTGATTAATGTTATCATAAAGTATGAATGTCACAGCTCCCTAAATGCCTAAGGGAAGGTTAGACTTTCATTTTAAGGTATTTGTTAAAGAGACTTAGAAATGCGATAAAAAAAGTGTATTTATGCCTTTTCTTAAACTAATATGAAGTTTCTTTGTAATTATAGTTTAGGGAGTGTAAATCATTTGTCTCTTATCTCTCCACTAATCTCTCCACTAAAAATAAAAAATAAGAAAATGAAATGGCAACTTCTCCATCTCTCCACTAATCTATGACTTCCCATTTATCTCTCCTCAACACAACCCTTTGACTGTATCAAAGTTCCGGCAAAAGAGAAAGGAAATGAAACGACCAAACCAAAACCAGAGGAGAAGGGAGAAGAGAGAAGGAAGAAGGAAGAAGGAAGAAGGAAGAAGATGAAAAGGGAAAAATTTTATTAAAAAAAAAAAGAAAGTTTTAGAAGTAAGATTCCAACTAAATGGTGATGTGATGACGATGATGTGATGGTGCAATATGATGACTTGGTAACGATAGATAATGATGCAATAATGTTGTATGGTGATGTGATGATGTTATATGATGATCGATAATGTTTTGTGATGTCGTGATGACATTAGATTATGATGTTACATGATGATGTGATAATGTTATGTGATGACGTGATGACGTTAGATGATGATGTGATGATGTTATTATGATGATTTGATGACGTTAGATAATGATGTGATGATGTTATGATGTATATGATGTCGACATGATGATGTGATGAAGTTATTATGATGACTTGATGACGTTAGATAATGATGTTATGATGTTATATGATGATGTTATGATGTCGACGTGATGATGATGCATAATAATAAGATGATGTGAGACGTATGATGATGAAATGACTTCACATGACGATGTTTCATATTAAGATGTTGTGCATGTATTAAATGTCACGATGCATTAGGACGACAAGTTTTTAAAGACACAACACTTGTAACAACCCTAAATTTTACCTATTTAAACTTAAGTCATTACTATACTTTAAAATGTGGTATTTACCTTAAATGGACTCTTATCATAAATGTGACACAAGTTTGTCTTTTATTACCTCATGAATAATGAATACAAGGGAAAGAGAGGAAAAAGAACAACGCTAGAATAAATGTCTTATACTACCCTATGATTTATTATGTAATTACAATTCAACCTATACTAATGATGCAAACGGGAATTCAACCTAAACTAACCTATTCTATGAATGCAAATGAAATTTAATCTATACTAACTATACTACGAAATGGAAAGCAACTATCCTATGCATGTGCCACGATCCCGGGATGTGCGATGCCGCCGTTGATCTCACATGGGTGCCTTGCCTTTGTCTGAAAAATATAGTAGCACGAGGCTTGAGTATTTCTAGAATACTCAGTAAGTGACCCCTATCGGGGTTATGCAACAGGAACATGCAAAATGCTATGACGAGACCTATCAGTCTATTCTTTTCCTACGACACTTATTCTAATTGGGCAGCTTGGATATGTATCATATACTCTACACACAGCCCATACGTGCGAGTATGGGCTCACCAGTCAGTTCGCACACCGCTAGGCCCCTTTTCTTGTCGGGCGAGCCTTCTCTAGTAGCTCAACTTTTGCCTGACACCCATTAGAATTTGTAACCGTCAAGGCAGCATTATATAAAACATAACGATACTTTGCCTGTCTAATGGATGTACGCGTTCGTACCCTCGTGAAGGAATAGGGGTATCCCCTAATGCATGAGCATACATAATGCATGAGGTCCCAATATTTTTTCGTTTTCAACATTATTAAATATAACCCCGCTATCACTATTCGTGCATAACATATCATTTCTCATTTTTCAGTCTACATACCATACATAATCCTAACAGGGTTATATTTCATGCAATTTACCGTGATTTCATGTCATACATTTCATGCTGTTTACGTTCAAATATATCGTACAATCATGCCAGAATCGTCTAGGAACATCATAACGTCACAAGCACAATAGATCACATCATACTAAACAACATACATTAATATTTTACAAGCTTACGTATTCAAGCATAACAGTCTAGCATACAATTTAATGACATGGGCGAATCCACGGGCACGTGCTAACATACAACATACAACGCGTAACCTACGACGGATGAGCCACTTACCTGGTCAGCTTAAGTTGTTGTCACGTATCCTTAATGAAAGTTCGATTCTGTCCTATGTGAACCCATGACATCAGTTTCAAGTTTGAACTCTATAAAATTATTTCTCTAATTTACCTTGGTCCATTTTTAAAATTTCTCTAATTTACCTTGGTCCATTGTTAAAAGTCTTGAAATGTTAAATGTAACGACCCTAAATTTCCACATATGTAGAGTCGCCACTAACGTCTCATGCTCATCTCTAATGCAGAATAAAAATCTAAAAATGCTCATCTTTATTAGCGGAAAAATTTAAAACTTCAGAATACATTTAAACATTGGAAAACACTGTCGGACTTACGTGTTTCAAACATCGTGCTGGAGTTCAAAAGATAAAATAAAATGATTACAAATTAATTAATATAAATGAATGAAATGCAAACGCCCTATCCTAACCAAGACTAGGAATTTTAAATATGCAACTATCCTATGCACGCGCCACAGTCTCTGATCACGATGCCACCGTCAACCGTACATGGGAGCCTTGCCTTTACCTGAAAAACAATATGGCACATGGCCTGAGTATTTCGAAGAAATACTCAATAAGTGACCCCACTATATGGGTCATGCTAATGCAAACACATGCAATCATGAGTAGGGACCTATCTCTAATCATCTTAGGGGTGGCCTCCAGTCTCGGATAAATTGGATGTGTAGTACTTCCCTACACACGATTCACACGTGCGAGCGTGAGTCCCCAGGGCGCTCACACACCTCCTGGACCCTCTGGTCAAGCTAATCTGTAGCGACGTCCGGAGGTCAGCGGAACCCCATAGTGTCATGCGCCTCATGAACACCCTCATCTGTGTGCTTTTGCACCTGTGCGCATTCGCGCTCATCATAAGGTGCGCGTCTGCACTCATCATCTCTAGGGGAAGTAGCCCTATGCTTATGAACATACAAAATGCATGAGGTCCCTCTAAATCCATCGTAATGTCTCTTCTGACACAACCCTCTAGTCTCATCTCTTTGTTACTCTAGGTAACGCATACTCATGGATATTTATATTAATATCATTTTCATGCTCTTAGGGTTGTGTCCTATGTCGATCTAACGACATGATGCAAAATGGCACTCATCATCATCTAGCATGCTCAATATGGAAAACATCATCATATTAAGGTAAAAATCATGCAATCATCATGCTCATCATAATGCCACAACGTGCATCAAACATATCAAGCGTCACTCAACAAAATATGTATATACTGCACATATCATCGAGCATCATAATCCACACATCATCATAACTCATACAATTTATTTAGCCTATCCTATAGTAAGGCCACTTACTTGGTTGGCCTTGGCCGAAGTACTCCCTAAATAGCTAAACGAAAGCTCCCGTTCCATAAGAGCTGCTTCTTACGTCGCCGGGGTTTGTTTCCTATCACACCGTTCACCACTTTCCATTAGTATTTCACAATTAATTTACCTATAATTTAATAAATATGAAATACGGCTCTAAAACGGCCTCGAATACCTTAATCGGGGCCGAAAACAGATATGGAAGGGTCAGAACAGTGGAAACCGGGCTGAAAACAGGTGAGCCGAGCCGAACAGCCGCTGGAAGCCGCCGGAGTGTCGCCGGAGGGAGCCCGAGCTGTTTGCGCTGAGCTGAGTCGAGGGACCGCCTGAGCCGCTATGTGACACGTGGCAGCAGCAGAGTAAGCCACGTCGCGCGGTAGCGTCGGGTCGTGGTCTGGGTCGCGGGCTGCGGAGGCTATTGGGCCAAGACTACAGTTGGGCCTCTACTTATTGGGCTGGACCGAAAGTTTTTTTTTTTTTTTTTTTTTTTTTGGGTTGTAGGCCGGCTTGATTGAACCGTGGGTCTGGTCTCGGGTTGGTTCAATTGAACCATAACTTCTAGGCTGGTCTGAGGTTTGGGCCGGAGGCAGAGGCTGAGGAAAGAATGGGCTGACCCTCTCGGGTTCTGGGTTCGGGTTGACTGGGATCCGTGGGTCTCGTCTTCCTTACCCAACTTTGGCCGATTTTTCGGCGAGCATTCTCTCTCTCTTTCCCGCGGCGTATGTTGCCGATTTTGGTCCTCTCTCTTCCTCTTCCTCTTTATTTATCGTCCTTCTTTCTTTTCTAGAAGTCTTGCGGCCTAAAGGTTCCTAAAATCACAGATCTATGACGATTAGGAAAAACCCAATTTTCCGACCTCGGTTACCGACGACGGCGTTTACGAAGAAGCACAGAACGCACCTTGAGTTATCGTGCTTTCATTAGGGACCCTTCTCGTGGTGGTAACAGGTCGTTTGGTGTCGATTTGAGGGTGGTTTGAGGGTTCGTCGGAGAAACTGGACACTCGCCGATTTTTTTCCGAAATCTCTCTCTCTCGTAGTTTCTGTCTTTTCTCTCTTTGCAGGTATCCTGATGGCGCTGGGTGTCGTGGGCTGAGGGCTGGGCGTGCTGTGGCCGTCGTTTCGCGTGGGTTCCGCAAAACGCGGTGGTCGCCGGAAAACTCGCAGGGTTTCCAGCGACTGAGTTTTTGGTTTTTGTTTTTTGTTTTTGTTCGTTTTCTCGTTTTCCTTTATTTATTTATTATTATATATATATATATATTTCTTTCTTTCCCAGGTCGTTACATTAAAAATCTACAATTATATTTTTATTAAAAATCTTATTTTTCATATTTGCTACATAGAGTTATTTAAAAGTTATTGTATTTAATTTTCTCTCCATATTTAGTTTATGGTTTTTAATTCCTGGTATTTTTTTTAATATGTATTTACTCTATTTCCTTTTAATTTTGTTGTCAGTTATTTCAAATTTCTAGTGCATCCCTGTTTCCCAATGTAATACCCAAAAATAAATGAAGAAATAAACGAATAAAAATAATTATAAAAATAGTTAAAATTATAATATAATAATAAAATAAAATAAAATAAAATAAAATAAAATTTCCCTACTTCTCTCCACTGACCTCTCATCCCTCCCCCCACAATTATCTCTCCTCAACCCATCCTGACGCTAGAAATTAACCGTTACTGCAAACAGAAAAAGAAAAAAAGAAAGATTCGCTGAAGATTTACGTGAAGATAGATCTGATCAATAAGGTATTAAATTTCATTTTCTTTTATCCTATTTTTTTAGAAATCACAACCAATTATAGTGAGATCTTTGTTGAATTATTACTCTGATCCATCTTTTAGTTAGAAATTAAATGTCAAATCATTTATACGATTCTAGTCAATCATGTCATATCAGTAATATTTGATTAAATTTTTATCCGTAGCCAAATGAATAGATTAAAGATAGAATGGCCAATAAAACTTATGAATAGGAAACAGGAAATAGGAAATACTGAGATAAGGAAAGATTTGGAAATAGAGATCCACTGTAAATTTGGAATACATGAGAACAGAATTAAAAGGAAACAGATAAAAAAAAAAGAGATTAGGGAATTAAAAATAGAAACTAAATATGGAGGGAAAGGTAAATAAAGAGGGTAAATAAATAGAAACTAAATATGGAGGGAAAGGTAAATAAAGAGGGTAAATACAGATAACAACAGTAAAGCTCAGAATAACTTAGCTGTATTACTTTTTATACCACAGTAACCATGAAAAATGAGATTTTTAATAAAAATATAATTATAGATATATAACATTTCAAGACTTCTAACAATGGACCAATGTAAATTAGAGAAATAATCTTATAGAATTCAAAACCGAAACTAATGTCATAGGCTCATATAGGTTGACCGAAATTTCAAAGGACGGAATCAAACTTTCATTAAAGATATATTCGTGACAACGACTTAAGCTAGTCAGGTAAGTGACCTTACTATCGGCATGATTATATTTGATGTTGACACGTGCCCTGTGGTTCGGGACGTGTCATATATATTGATATGTGTGAATTGTCTGTGGATCGATATGCTTCCTATATGTTATGTTATGTTATAATATGTGGATTGTAGGATAATAATTATGGTATGATGTGCTCTAGGAGATGTTTGAGATAGGATACGAGAAGGATGCACAAAACGAAATGTAACGATAGGAGTAAGATACGTTCATGAAACGTTGGAGTTAGGTTACATACCGGAGTGCTATGGATAGGAGAGATTGATGAAAGAATACGGTTAGGTTATGGGTAGAAAGGGATAGGTTTGTGATAGATTGATGGAATGATAGCATTAGAGTACGTTCGTGTGACGATATGACTAAGGTACGTCACGTAATGATATGTTTCTGATAGGTATAAGAACGTTAAGGCATGGTAAGTTAGAGAACGATACGACTAGGAAGTGTTTACGTTATTGACTTGGTTATGATATGATACATTGTATGCTAGATTATGGTGCTCAAGTACGAAATCATGTGAACGTGAATGTATTTTATTTATGTTGCTTGGTTGATGTGATATGAATGCATATGACGATGTGTGGCCCTTGTACGATTATGGCTTGTTGTATGAGTATTGAAATGTAACTGAATGAATTGTATGACATGAAATACGGTAAATTGCATGATACATAACCCCGCTAGGAATATGTATGATATGTAACGAAATGGAATGAGAATGACATGTAAGCATGAAAACGTGACACGGGGTTATGCTCATTAAATGATGACTGTAGGACTAGTGGGACCTCATGCATATTGTGTGTTCATGCATTTGGGGGGATACCCCTATCCCATCACGAGGGTACGGACGCGTACATCTAAATGGTAGGACAACGATCATTATGCCCTGCATAGCGCTGCCGTGGCGGTTTTAGTTTTAACGGGTCCCGATGGGCCCCTAGAGCATGCCCACCGGCTAGGGATAGTGGCCCAGCGGTGTGCGAACTAGCTGGTGAGCCCATACTCGCACGTATGGGCTGCGTGTAGAGTATATGGTACACGTCCACGATTACCTGTTAGGATTACACCGTAGGGAAAATGAAATGAAACGAAACGAAACGAAAGATAGGTCCCATCATTTCATTGCATGTGATTGTTGCGTTTAACCCCAATAGTGGGGTCACTTACTGAGTATTTCTTTAAATACTCAAGCCATGTGCTACTACATTTTTCAGGTTAAGGCAAGACATTCCTGTACGGCTGACGACGACATCGCAACTCAAGATCATGGCACATGCATAGGATAGTGGCATTTATTTTCTTAGACTTAGGATAGAATAGGATGTTTTAAACTTAAACGCTTATTTATTTTATTTCGAGTCTTTTGTTGTGTCGTTTTAAAGACGTTTTCGAAACACGTAAGTCCATGGCTGTGTTTTAAGTTAAAGGTTATGTTTTATGGAATTTAAATGAAGTCTTCTGCATTCAATGTTTATGGTATGTATACAGTAGCGACCTTAAATTAAGTAGAAAATTTCGGGTCGTTACACCCAATCTTTCCTTATCTCAGTGTTTCCTTTTGTTCACAAATTTTCTTTGTCTTTCTATTTTTAATTTATTCATTTGGCTACTGATATAAAGAATTATTATAAATGATTGACATTTTGTTTCTAACTCAAAGCTAATAATTTAATGAAGATCTTGTGATTTCAAAAAAAGAAACAAAGCTAAACCATTGTAATAATTTAATGAAGATCTAATTGTGATTTCAAAAAAAGAAATAGGATAAATGAAAATAAAGATTTAATATATTACTTATTGATCAGATCTATTTAGGTAAATCTCTGGTAAATCTAACTTGGTAAAGGTCATTCTCATTTTTTTGCTCAATTAAATCTGACAATGCTTGTTTTTCTATTTCCTTTTTTTTGCCATTACTTTCTAGGGTAAGGACGGACTGTTAAAGATAATTGTGGGAAGGGATGAGAGGTTAGTGGAAAAAGTGGGAAAAGTTGTTTTTTGTTTATTTATTTATTAGTATTATTATTTTAACTTTTTTTTTATAATTATTTTTATTTGTTTATTTCTTTATTTATTTCATTATTTATGATTTTATTTATTTATTTATTATTATTATTATTATTATTATTTTGGCTATTACAACACTAGTTAAACGAGCCATGATGAATGTATGAAGGCCAATGCGTGCATGTTAATTAGAGTAATGTGTGAACGGTGTATAGGGTTGTGTCTTAAAGTTGATTTAAAGATGAAAACTACACGGACCTCATGCATTTTGTGTTCATATGCATCAGGATACTTCCTCATTTATAATGATGAGTGCAGACACACACACTGTGATGATGAGGGTGTTCATGGGGAGCATGACACTATGGGGTTCCGCTGACCTTCGGACATCGCTACAGATTAGCTTGGTCAAAGAGGGACCAGGAGGTGTGTGAGCCCACTGGGGATTCACACTCGCACATGTGAGTCGTGTGTAGGGAAGTACTACACATCCAATTTATCCGAGACTGGAGGCCACCCCTATAATGATTTTAAATGATAGGTCCCTAAATCATGAGTTGCATGTGTTTGCATTCCCTAACCCAAATAATTTGGTTACTGAGTATTTCTTAAAATACTCAGCCATGTGCTACTTCTTTTTAGGTAAAGGCAAGACGTTCCTATACGGCTAACGACAATATCGCAACTTGAGACCATAACACATGAATAGGGTAGTCGCATTTATTTTCTTAGACTTAGGCTAAAATAAGATGTTTTTAATTTAAAGCTTTACTTATTTTCTTTAGTCTTTTGTCGTGTCGTTTTAGAGGTGTTTTCAAATCACATAAGTCCATGGTTGTGTCTTAAGATGAAGGTTATGTTTTATGATGAAGTTTTTAATGTTTAATTTCGCATACGAGTTTAGATGATGCTGATGGTAGCAACTCTAGGTAAGTGGAAATTTAGGGTCGTTACAATTCTTGCCTTGAGATATTTGTTTAATAAGGTAATCCAAATCTTACTTATTTTTTTTAGTGATTCCTTATTATAATGATATGAACCAAGATATCAATCATACATTATAAAATTCAAGGAAAATGTGAAGAAAATGTTGTTCAAATTATCACAAGATGTTGCAATTCATGTCACATTAAAGAAGAATCAAACTTCATTTATTCTTAGAAGGTACAAATTTTGGGTAGACGATAATTTTAAGTTATAGTATTTCATTAATGTATTTTAATACATTTATTTACTTGGTTACATTTGTATAGTTTCTAATTATGGTCATAGGATATGAAAGTTACAACTATTGAAATGTCTCAGGGAAGGTTACGAGTTTTCATTTCGAGGCTATATAAAACCATGGATGTTGTATTTGTAAGGTAGACTTGGAAATGTAGTAAAAATACCATTTGTGCTTTCTTTTAGCCAATGACTAAGTTTTTTTTTGCAGTCTATGTAGTTTAGATTGCATGTTTAGAATCATTCAAATTTGACATGATCAATCTTTCTTGTAGAGTAATTCGAATCATTCAAAGAAGTGTTCTTGGGTTGAGATATTTGATTAACAAAGTAATCCAAGTCTTACTTTTTCTTGAGATGAAATGAAATTGATTTAAAGGTTTTAACGTTTGTGAACCAAGAATTTGTATATCGAAACGCTTATAAGGGATCTTAAATTCAACTGGCTAGAGTTTCCTTCTCCCAATCCCTAGAACTATGAATTAACCTACCCATATTCATAAAATAACAGCACAATCAATATTAGAACCATGAAAAAACTACAAAAGTTGAAGGAGAAGGAAAAAAAAAAATCAGTTCACGTTCAATTTCTACTCTATTTTTGAGTGTTGTGAACATGTTATGTAAATAAAGAAGATATACTGAAATCGTTTTCTTCTTCCTCTGGACTAGAAGAAGACGTGCACGTCATTTGTGTCGACGTCTAAAAATTGCCTTCCACAACTCTGATCATACCGTTTCTTCCCTCGATTTCTTCATGAAACTTAAAGATGGTGTTACAAGGAAGAGCTAGGGATTGATTCCATACCTTCTCATGGATTGTAGCCTAAGATATTAGCTTCCAAAGTTTGTCCAAAATCTTATTTCTCCGCGGAGCAAAAACAGAGGATTTCGTATTAGATAGTCAATTCTAGGAGTTTTCAAGGCCAAATTTCTTTGTGGAACCTCTTTCATATCCTTTTCTCATGCTAAAGGAATTGGTTTGGAAGAACTTTTGTGAGTGTGTACCCAATTTTAGAAAATTGCTCTCACCCTTCAAGTTACCGGACACACCCGATTTTCGATCTCTTGGGTAGCTTGTTCTATGACGTTACAGCTCTGGATTCCTTTATCAAAGTTACTCAAATTCTTCCTTCATCAAAATGGACCGTAGATTCGAAACTTACCCACAATTTAAGCCCGAAACTGATTTTCTTCAGTTAGGCACATTCCTAAGGTTATTTCTCTTTGTGGTCTTCTTTGGAAACATTCCTTGGAGGTGTAGAAACTTATTGGGATCGTCCTTGCTCAAGAATTACGTGTATCCTCAAATTGGATTTTTGAGTTTTCCTTAAAGCTCTTTAGTGGCGGATTGGATTGGGGGAATGGTTTCTGGGCATTTTCACTACTCTATTCTTTCATAGAACTTGTGGATAATCTTGTTTAGAAACTATAGGAACAAGTTGGAAGAGGAATGGTGGAGAATTGCTTTCGAATTTGGAAGAAATTTGAGAGTAAGAGACCCAAAATCTAAATGCTTATTGCTTACGATTGGAAGCTCGACATTGCCCGATTCTTGTTCCAAACTATTGTCCCAACTTCAGATTTTATAGGGGAAGCTTCCATCGACGTTGAAACCTCCAGAATTTTCGTGATTTGGAGATTGAATTTTTTGGATAATTCTTTGGAAATATGATCAGAGCCTTATTGGCCTTGGTTTTGAATCCTAGTCGTTGGATGTGATGATATGTGAGTGTTCTAGATTATATCCAATTTTGGAGGAGATCCAATGACTAAGAGTCGAGATTCGATAGATTTTGTGCAATGGTCACGGTGGAGGTTCTTATTTCTAGTAGAATGGCACTTTTGTAATTATCCATAGTTTTTCTACCTTTTGAACTAGATAAGGAATTAAAAATTTAAAAAGTTCCTTAGAAATTGAAAAAATGACCTTTTCATCATTTTCGCAATTACTTGTTAGGATATAGAAATAACTTGCTCAAGACTTCTTGATCTTTTTCATTTCTTTCTTTTATCCTTTTGGTCTTACATGGGCCCTTTATTCTTGTTGAAGCTATTTTTCCTTTAATTTTTTAGTGTCACAAACTTTGTCGTTTGAAATGGGGTTGACTAAGGTATTCTAGGGAAGAGGTTGCCGGAGGTTAGTGGATAGATGGGTGTTGAGGCTTGGTTACATGATTTTTAGTATGCTCTAGACAATGTCTAGATATTTTCCTATCATATTCTTTTGTTGCAACACTTCTTTAATCGACTTGAATGCTTCAGATTACTCTTCAAAGCTTAAGCATACCTTATTTTCATTTGAATCATCAATTTCACGCTAATTCCTCCATATTCTACATGTGAGATTTTAGATCGATTGGGGAGGAGAACGGAACACCCTATATAAGGTTGTGGAAACATATCCCTAGCAGACATGTCTTAAAAATCTTGAGGAGAAGTCCGAAAGGGAAAATCTAAAGAGAACAATATCTGCTAGCGGTGGACCTGAGCCGTTACAAATGGTATCAGAGCCAAACCTGGCTGTTCCCCGAAGGGGGTAGACACGAAGCGGTGTGTCAGTAAAGACGTTAGGGCTGAAGGGGGGTGGATTTGGGGGGGGTCCCACATCGATTGGAGAAATAACGAGTGCCAGCGAGGACACAGACCCCTGAAGGGGGGTGGATTGTAAGATCTTACATCAGTTGCAAAGGAGAACAAAACACTCTTTCTTTATAAGGTGTGGAACCCTCTCCGTAGCATACACCTTTTAAAAATCTTGAGGGAAAGCTCAAAGAAGACAATATTTACTCGGGATGGACCTAGGCCGTTACACTACAAGTACCCAAATACATACACGAAAACACTAAAATATATGTCAAAACTACCCACGAACTTAAATTTAGGAATGTGAGCTATGTGTACTAAAAATTACTCAATTATATTTTAGAAAGAGGTAGGTATCTATTATCTCAATCCTTCGGTTTTCGACACGTGTAAGAACCCTCCAAGCATCTTACCAACCAAAACAATACATTTTTTTAAACATTGGAGGTTGGTAGACATTGAACATCACCAATAATGGCCAAAGCAAAAGGAAAGTAATAAAATAAAAAACTAGTCACATGCCATGCTTGATAGAGTAAAGCCAAAGAATAGATGCTATTGATGTTCCCTTTGGGCAGCTCACAACCAATTATCCAATCAAATAATGCCACCACCACAAAAGTTTATTTCAATATTTTACAATAATATATCTACATGTGACTTAGAATATATTCATCAAATATAAAATCCCTAAACTAATGTTTGTATGTGTATGTAAGGAATAATAAAGTAGATGAGCTAAGATAAGGTTAGATAAGACTGTTTTTTTCCCTTTTATTTTATAATTCTTCTATAAGTTTATTTTTAAATTTTAATTTTTCTTCAATTCTCTCTCTAGTGCAGGAACTTGAGGAGACTCGAAGCGTGGAAAAATGGAATTTTATCAGTGATTAGCCACTAGATCGATGAAGAATGTCTCCCCAATTTTCTCTTTAGTGATCCATCGGCCACTAAATCCAGAATAAGAAAATGCTTTCTGTCCGCGCTAAAATGGAAGTTTTTCGCCTTTCTCGATACTTCAACCACGTGATCGAGACCCAAATGAGCATTCTTCAGAAATTTGACGGGTCTTCACAGAAGGCCCAGAAATTCTTTTAAATTAAAATAAAATAATGTCGATTATTTAATAAATTATTAAAATATCAAAAGAAATTAGAAAATGGAGAGTATTATTTGGCCACACAAAAAGACAAGTAAGTCATGCTCTTTGGACAAATAAAACAAAACAAAAATGTTCAACGCACCTTAAAAATAGAGAAAAAGAAACAATAATGAGTCTAAAGAAAAGGGATGTGAAAGGGGGAGTGGATACATGGTAGGAGTACATTGGAGAATGTGAATAATAATATGCTATTATGAGCACATGTTTGTTTTGTTCTCGGCTAGGATGTGCATTTTTGTAACCGTCCAAGCCCATTGCTAATGGATATTGTTCTCTTGCGCTTTTCCTTTTGAACTTTTCCCTCAAGATTTTAAAACGTGTATGCTAGGAAGAGATTTCCACACTCTTATAAAGAATGTTTCGTTCTTCTCTCCAACCGATGCGGGATCTCACAATTCACTCTCATTTAGGGTAAAACATGGCACTCGTTTCTCTCTCCAATTAATGTGGGATCTCACAATCCATCCTCATTTAGGGTCCAGTGTCTTTGTTGGCACACTGTCCGGTGTCTACTCCTTTCGAGGCCCAACATTCTTTATAAGAGATTTCCACACCCTTATAAAGAATGTTTCGTTCCTCTCTCTAACCGATGCGGGATCTCACAATTCACCCCATTTAGGGTTAAGCATGGCACTCGTTTCTCTCTCCAATTAATGTGGGATCTACAATCCATCCTCATTTAGGGTCCAGTGTCTTTGTTGGCACACTGTCCGATGTCTACTCTTTTCGAGGCCCAACATCTTCGTTCGGTATCTTTAACCATAAAATAGTAGCTTTGAGATTGTATTGGCTCATAATTGATGAGTTGTTTTAGTCCACATGGAGAAGGGAATAATCAATAATGCAAAGAAGTGAAAGAAAAGACAGTTCCCTTCTTTAGCTTTCATTGTTATTATAAAGTCCATCTCCTTCCCCCCTACCTCTCTTGTGGATTTCTCAAAGCTTTTCAATAATGGAAGGTGTGCTTCATTTACAAAAGCAGCTGCTTGATTACACACTCTCACTCTTCAAAGAGGTTAGATATTGAATACAATTCAAAAAATACTCTTTTCGTCCCGACTTCTGTTTATGTTATCCGAGTTTAGATGTCTTATTCACCGAAATTTGTTTGTGCATTATATTTGCTCGGTTATGATTGTATTGGTACAAATAAAACTGTAACGACCCAGACCCACCACCTCCTTTCGCGCTTTCCCTCAAGGTTTTTATAACGCGTCTGCTAGGCCTTATAAACTGTGTTTCCTTCTTCTCTCCAACCAATGTGGGATTCTCACAATCCACCCTCCTTCAAGGCCCAGCGTTCTCGTTGGCACTCGTTCCTTTCTCCAATCGATGTTGGACCCCCACCAAATCCACTCCCTTCAGGGCCCAGCGTCTTTACTGGCACACCGCCTCATATCTACCCCCTTTGAGGAACAGCCTACTCGCTGTCACATGGGTCAGTGTCTGGCTCTGATACCATTTGTAATGACCTAGACCCACTGCTAGCAAATATTGTCCTTTTTGGATTTTCCCTTTCGGGTTTCCCCTCAAAGTTTTTAAAGGTTTCCACACCCTTACAAAGGTTGTTTCGTTCTTCCCTCCAACAAATATGAAATTCTCACAAAAACTACTCAGAACGGATTTATTTTTCGGGGTCCTTCATAATTTTTGCATATGATTTGAAGGGGATAAAATATTATGCGGGTTTTCAATAGTTTTGTGTTTTGTTTAGGGATATTTGAATGATGAATTCAAAGAGCTTCAAAGTTTGCAAGATGAGAGCAATCCAGAGTTTGTGGTGGAAGTGGTTTCTATATTCTTTGAAGACTCTCAAAGGCTTATCAATGAACTTGCTAAAGCTTTGTATGGGGAAATTTATTATTTGAATGATTTGGATATCTATTTATTTGCTTTGTTGATTCTTAAAACAGATTCCTTTTTCATTGCAGAGATCACAAATGTATTGATTTCAACAAAGTTGATGCTTATGTTCACCAGTTGAAAGGCAGCAGCTCAAGGTTCACTTTTCCCTTTTCTTCTTTCTTCTTCCTTCCCTATTCACTTATCTCATAAATCGACCTTCACCGACCCTGGAAGAATTTGAATCTCTAACCTATTAGTTCAAGATATATACTTTAACCGTTAAACTATGTTCGAATTTAAAATAATTTTTTCTTCTTTTTTTTTTTGCATATGTGATTAAGTGTTGATATTAAAAAATTAGAGGTGTACACAAGTTGGATTAGCAAAATCATTTGAACAAACTCAAAATATGTGATTGGGTGGGTTAGTGACCCGAGCAATCCAAATAGAGTTCACAATCTAACCCAACCCAACCCAACCCTTCAAATTGTTTAGAGTTTTTTTTTTTTTAATTATTTAAAAAAATCTTACTGTACGTTAATAATTTAAATGTCATAAACATTAAATATTCACGAGCCAATATATCACTAACATAAATTATAAATGTCAAATATTTTGAGTTTTTCATAATAATTTTAACAGTAGGTTTAGGGTTAGGCTGTAATTTTATTTTCGGGTTGGTCGGGATGAATTGCCCCAGAAAATGTCAACCCAAGAATTGAGCCGAATTTTTTATTTTAACTTAACCGAACCCGAAAAAAAAATAATTAAAAATATTAAAACTCAAAAAATAATAATATGAATTTTTGGTTTTTGACTGTTGGTAATAACGCAGCATTGGAGCAAACAAAGTGCAGATGGCTTGCATTCCTTTCCGCACCAACTGCCAGGACAAGAATATTGAAGGGTCAGTTGTTTATTTATTTATTCATTATTAGTATTAAAATTTGAATATTTATTAACTAATAAAAAAAGAAATTGTAATTTTTTTTTTCATTTATTTTTAATATTTAATATTTAATTTTTTTAATTTTGAAGGTGTCTGAAATGTTTACAACATGTGAAGGAAGAATTTGCTTCGGTGAAGGACAAGTTCGAGACTCTCTTCAAGGTTGTTGGATTATTTCGTTTAATAAAAATTTTATTTATTTATTGTTTTTTCTTTAAATAATATATTTTTATCTCTCTTTTTTTTAAAAAAAAAAAAAAATCTATAATTTTTTCATAGGGTGTTACAAAAATTAATTGATATAAAAACTCATAACCCAACCGAGTGCAGTTTGGGTTTGGTTAAAATAAATAAAAATTTGATGGACCATTTATATTCCTTAAAACTTGGATTTAACCTAATCCACGGATAGCAAATATTGTCTTCTTTGGACTTTTTTTTCTTGTGTTTCCCTCACGGTTTTAAATCGAGTCTGTTAGAGAAATGTTTTCACGCCCTTATAAAGAATGATTTGTTCTCCTCTCCAACCATTCTGGGATCTCACAATCCACCCTAGTGGGACCAACGTCCTCACTAGCACACTACCCGGTAACCTAGCTTTGAGTCTCAAGACTCAAAAAGGTCATAAGCGGACTTAATCTAATCCACGAACATCCATACTCTCAATGTAACTAAAACCCATGAAAAAGGGAAATAAAAGAAATTGATTGTAAATGTTAATTATATTTGATTAGATAAAAATTAGGAGCTTAATGATTGTTTTTGCGTTGACATTGCAGCTAGAGCAACAGCTTTTGGAAGCCCATGCCTCAAATCCAATGTAACAACCAACCAATCAAAACACAAGAAATAAAAGTCAACGGGATTTTTGACTTGTAATTATTATTATTATTATTATTATTATTTTTGCCTTTTTGAAATAATGTCATAATTTTTTTTAAGGATCCAATTTTCTAAACCCTAGATCTGCTCGGGTTTATTGTCATATACATGCTTATGTCATTTAAAGAGGAAACGAAAACATGCTCGTTGCAAGCTCATATTATTTTAATAGAAATCATTAAATCTAGTACGAGTACCCTTACATGTTAAGTTAATTAATTGGAAATAAATAAAAACTTTACTATCAACCACTAGAGTTTGTAGTTTAAAAGTGAAATAGATGTTCGAGAAAATTTCAAAGCAAATAAAAGATGTGAAAGGTCAAATTGGCATAGACTTAACGACTACGTATAAAAAAAAACAAAAAATCGCTTGGTCGCCAAAAAAATATGACCACAAATGTATTTAATCAATTTAAATCCCGTTCAAATTTTAAATATATATTTTTACTTAATGTATCTCGCAAAATTAATTATTTTAATAGGTAATCTATCGAATAAAATAAATATATTTTTATCTTTTAAAATTTAATATATATAAAATATTCAATCTTTATCGACCCGTGCAGTGCTGTAGCTAACGCGTTAAGTATCCCGCCTGGGGAGTACGTTCGCAAGAATGAAACTCAAAGGAATTGACGGGGGCCCGCACAAGCGGTGGAGCATGTGGTTTAATTCGATGCAAAGCGAAGAACCTTACCAGGGCTTGACATGCCGCGAATCCTCTTGAAAGAGAGGGGTGCCTTCGGGATTTTATACATAATATAGTTGTAATGCCCAAGAAAGGGTAGAAACAAAAATGCTGTAAATAAGAAAAATGACCTTAACAATCGGGAAATTGGAGAATACCTCTCAAGGTCAGAACCTCTAAAATAGCTCTAAAAGTGATATATTGCAAAACTAGCCTTAAAAGTTCAGAGGGAGAGAAGAGTTCCATCTCCTTGTCAGATCTCAACGCTCTTCTCAAATCATCTCAGTTTCAGATAAAAAAAAAAAAAACAAAAAACAAAACAATCAGATCTCTTTTTTCGGTAAAAGATTTAGCCTGTAAGCTATATTTCAGATCTCTTATTCCCTGTAAAAGATTTAGCCTATAAGCTATATTTTAGATCTCTTCTTTTCTGTAAAAGATTTAGCCAGTAAACTATCAGATCTCTTTTTTCCTTATCTAATTATTTAGATTTTAAATAACATCCATGAAAAATCTTCTAATTAAGAGAACATTGGCAAACAATATCTGTCAAAAGATTTAAAAGATAAGTAAAAAAGAAACTTTAGTTAAAATAAATATAGAGGAAAAAGGAAAATTTAACCGAATAAATACATAGATGAAAAAGAAAAAATCTAATTGTGAATACATAAATGAAATTTAACATAATTTATAGGTAAAACAAGAAATATTAGAGCCAGGAAACTCATCCAATTCTTCCTTAACAATATTTTTCCTAAAGGAGTAATAATAGAAAATGAGATTTTAATAAAGAATAGAATTATATATATATATATCTATATATACTCATAAATTCTCACACATGAAATCTAATACCTGGACCATTGTAAAATTTAAAGAATTGAAATATAAATTGTTGTCGGTTCTATAGGTTGATTGGGATACAAATGACAAAATCGAACTCTCAAAATTGGTGACAGCCTAAACTAATCAGGTAAGTGTAAAAAATTTAAATAAATAATAAATAATAATAATTAAAAAATAAATGATAGACTCTCCCCACCTTCCCCAAATATCTCTAAAAAAAGATTACAGATTCTGGGAGAGAAAAATTGGAAAAGGCTTACTTGAACAGATTTAAGGGAAAGAGATAAGTTAGACCTTATTTTGTTTTATTTTTGAAAAGTTAGGTTAGATCTCTTTTTCAATTATTTAGATTTTAGATATTTACTAGGTTGAAAATGGACAAAGTACATGATTAAAAAAGAAAATCTTCCTGATATTTTTAGGAAATAAAAAGAAAATAAAAAATAAAAGATAAAAGGAAAATCAAAATCTTTTGTCCAATTAATTCCTTTTAGTTAGCGTTATAAATCATGTCACATTTTTAGATGAAATCATAGATCTTTTCCTTTATACAATTATTTAGAATCAGATCTCCTCTTCATTTACTAAACTGCTAAACAAAGAAGAAAGAATTAAATAGGGAGATCAGAAAAGAAATAAAGGGAGAAAGAATTAAATAGGGAGATCAAAAAAAGAAATAAAGGGAGGAAAAGAAAAAAAAAAATAATAATACAGAGGAAAAAAATAATAATAATAGAGAGGAAAAGAATTAAACAAGGAGTTGAATCAGATCTCCTCCTCATTTACTAAACGGCTAACAAACTAAAGGAAGGAAAAATTAAACAGGGGAGATAAAGAGGAAAAGAAATAAAGAGAGGAAAAGAAAATAATAATAATAATAATAATAATAATAATAATAATAATAAAAAAAAAAAAAAAAAAAAAAAATAAATAATAATAATAATAATAATAATAATAATAATAATAATAATAATAATAATAATAATAATAATAATAATAATAATAATAATAATAATAATAATAATAATAATAATAATAATAATAAATAATAATAATAATAATAATAATAATAATAATAATAATAATAATAATAATAATAATAATAATAATAATAATAATAATAATAATAATAATAATAATAATAATAATAATAATAATAATAATAATAATAATAATAATAATAATAATAATAATAATAATAATAATAATAATAATAATAATAATAATAATAATAATAATAATAATAATAATAATAATAATAATAATAATAATAATAATAATAATAATAATAATAATAATAATAATAATAATAATAATAATAATAATAATAATAATAATAATAATAATAATAATAATAATAATAATAATAATAATAATAATAATAATAATAATAATAATAATAATAAAAGAGATGTCTAACAACTAAAAGAGAGAGGTAGAGGAATATATATATATTTAACAAAGTAAATATAGAAAAAGAAAAGAGGAGACAGGGGAAGAAGAAGAGGGAAAGAAAAGAGGAGACAGAAGGAGAGGGAAGATTTGGTGAACAGAATTAAAATAAATACAGAAACAATTTGACAGAGTAAATACATAGAGTAAAAAGGATGATCTATATATATATATAATACTCATAAAGTCTCTAATGCTCACATGAAGTTTAACACCGACCATTGTAAAATTAATTTAGAGAATTGAAATTGAAATTGATGTAATGATTCATGTAGGTTGCCTTGGATACAAAGAACAAAACTGAACTTGATAAATTGGTGATACCAGTCTAAGCTAATTAGGTAAATGGCCTTACTATCGGCTCAATCGAAAGATTTGTCTTATGTATGATGACACGTGCCTAGCAGCCGTTGCACATGTCATTTATGCTTTATATTATGTGATGACGTTAGATAGTGATGCGATGATGTTATAAGATGATGTGATGTTGTTATATGATGATGTGATAATGTTATGTAATGACGTGATAACGTTAGATGATGATGTGATGATGTTATATGGTGATGTGATAATGTTATGTGATGATGTGATGACGTTAGATGATGATGTGATGACGTTAGATGATGATGTGATTGTAACGACCCTAAATTTCCACATACTCAGAGTCGCTACTAACGTCTCATGGCTCATCTATAATGCGGAAATATGACTCTTACATGAACATAATTGATAACGAAAATTTCAGAAAAAAAAAATGTTTAAAACAACTTCTTCTCTTAAAAACACAGCCATGGTCTTACGTGTTTAAATATGAAATACTGAAATTTAGAGAAAATAAAAACAAAAAATACTAAAAATAATTTAAAACAATGGAATGCAAAACTGAAAAAACCTATTCTAACTTAAGACTAGAAATTTAAATATGAGTCTACCCTATGCACGTGCCACAGTCTCATACTCGTGGATATTTATATTAATATCATTTTCACGCTCTTAGGGTTGTGTCCTATGTCGATCTAACGACATGATGCAATATGGCACTCATCATCATATAACATGCTCAATATGGAAAACATCATCATATTAAGGTAAACATCACGCAATCATCATACTCATCATATTGCCACAAAGTGCATCAAACATATCAAGTACGACATTCATCAAAATATATATATATACTGAGTACATCATCAGGTATCATAACCCACACATCATCATAACTCATATACCGCATCGTACGACATAGTTCATACAACATTGTAACTCATACAATTTTTAGCCTATCATATAGTAAGGTCACTTACCTGGTTGGCCTTAGCCGAAGAATTCCCTAATTTATTTACGTAAGCTCACATTTTTTGTTAGTATTTCACATTTTAATTAATAATCCAACTAACCGTGTGAAAAACTGCTCTAAACGGTCTCAATAAAAATCGAATTCCATATTTTCATTGTTTCTAAATTATATAGGATAATGAAACTTAAAACTTAAATTAATAATATGCCAATATTATTAATATTTCAAGTGGCTTGGATAATTCAACATTTAATGTTATATCTTATAATACAAATATAACAATTTCTCATATCTTCTTCTATCACTTATTTCTCTTCTATGTCATATTTTAATTTTATTTACTGTACTTGCCATTTTCAAACAGTTCTAACTTTCTTTTCTTTCCTAAAATCCTCTCTCTCTGTTTTTTTTTTCTTTTTTTTTTTTTTCCTTCTTTCTTTTAACTCTTTCAATGGCCTGCCATTGAACTGTAGAGTTTCAATTTTGGCATTGCCATATGAACCGTACTTGTCATCTTCAAACTGTTATAACTTTCTTTTCTTTTCTAAAATCCTCTCTCTTTTGTTTTTTTTTTTTTCTTCTTTCTTTCCACTCTAATTCTGTTTAGCCTTTCAACTCTACTTCCATATCTAATTATTTTAAGCAATTTAAATTTAATTCTTTTAATTAATTTCATTTTTTTTTTTTAGGCAGTTTATTACAACGGGTTTAATTCTACTCACCAAATTTTCTTTAGTTTTACTATTTCCAAATCTAATCTTCCTCTCTTTCCCTGTGAAAATCTCTTTTGATTATGTTTTCCAAATTTGGTATTTTTTATTTTTATTTGATCTGTCTTCCAATCTTTCTCTCTTCTCTTCTCCTTCTCTGTCTCATATTTTAATTCTATTGCCAGATTTTATTTTTATTTGAATATGTTTTCCAGATCTTTCTTTTCCCTATCTTTCTCTCCTTATCTATCTATTCCTTTTTTTCTCTGATCAATTTTCATGGACCCTAATAATTTCTCATAGCAACAGATAACTTCAATTCCTTTTTTTTTCTCTGATCAATTTTCATGGACCCTCCGCTAGGAGAGATAATTTCTAATTCAAATCATTGCAACAGATAATTTCTAAATTTCTAACTCAGATCTAAATAATTGCTAATATCTTTGTAGATCTTTGTAGAAAGAAAGAGAAAAATAAAAAAAAAAAGGTAAATCTGACTACTAACCTTTTGAAATGACATCTCTCTTCTACCATCTCCCCATTATCTGCCTTCCTTCTGGTTTCCTGGGGAACAATATTTTCTTTCTGTTTTTTTTTTTTTTTTTTTTTTTTTTTTTTTTTTTTTGGCTGAGTTCTTGATATGAGGGAGATTTTAGGGGATGGATGGAGAGATTAAAGGAGGTGGTCAGTTTTTTTTTTTTCTTTATTTTGTTATTCTTATTTTAACACACACACAGATATATATATATATATAATTAAAGCCAACGGGGCGTTACAGTGATGATGTTATATGATGGCTTGATGACGTTAGATAATAATGTGATGATATTATATGAATGACGTACTTGGTATGCTTGATGCACTTTCTGACAATATGATGAGTATGATGATTGTGTGACGTTTACCTTAATATGATGATGTTTTCCATATTGAGCATGTTATATGATGATGAGTGTCATATTGCATCATGTCGTTAGATCAACATAGGACACAACCCTAAGAGCATGAAAATGATATTAATATAAATATCCACGAGTACGTGTTACCTAGAGTAACAAAGAGATGAGACTAGAGGGTTGTGTCAGAAGAGACGTTATGATGGATTTAGAGGGACCTCATGCATATTGTATGTTCATAAGCATAGGGTTACTTTCCCTAGAGATGATGAGTGTGGCCGCGCACAATATGATGATGAGTGCGAATGCGCACAGACGAGGGTATTCATTGTTGGAATTTATGCCCTAAAGTCTCGTAATTAATTATTTAGTTTTTAACAATAATTTATATTATTTTATTTGTAATTTAATTGTTATCCATTGTATGAAAATCCAAGGTTATTAATGTAATCTTGAATAGTATGTGGTTGACATACAAGAGGATCGTGTTTAAATAATAACCTAAAGAGTCTATAATATATGAATAAGGTTGGTGCCTTATCTTGGTAACACTATTGATACGGCTCACTTTGTAATCGTTACTGTAACGACCCTAAATTTTCACATACTCAGAGTTGCTACAATGTCTCATGCTCATCTATAATGCTGAAATATAACTCTTACATGAACATAATTGATAACGTAAACTTAAAAAAAAAAAGTTTAAAATAACTCCTTTATTGGAAAACACAGCCATGGTCTTACGTGTTTAAATATGAAATACTGAAATTGAGAGAAAACAAATACAAAATAATTTAAAACAATGAAATGCAAAACAACCTATTCTAACTTAAGACTAGAAATTTAAATATGAGTCTACCTTATGCACGTGCCACAGTCTCTGCTCGCGATGCCGCCGTCCAACGTACAAGTGCGCCTTGCCTTTACCTGAAAAATGATGTGGCACACGGCCTGAGTATTTCAAAGAATACTCAGTAAGTGGCCCCACTATAGGGGCCATGCAAATGCAAACACATGCAATCATGATTTAGGGACCTATCTCTAATCATCTTAGGGGTGACCTCCAGTCTCGGATAAATTGGATGTGTAGTACTTTCCTACACACGACTCACACGTGCGAGTGTGAATCCCCAGGGCGCTCGCACACCCCCTGGACCCTCTGATCAAGCTAATCTGTAGCGACGTCCGGAGGTCAGCGGAACCCCATAGTGTCATGTACCTCATGAACACCCTCATCTGTGTGCTTTCGCACCTGTGCGCATTCGCGCTCATCATACGGTGCGCGTCCGCACTCATCATCTCTAGGGGAAGTAGCCCTATGCTTATGAACATACAATATGCATGAGGTACCTCTAAATCCATCATAATGTCTCTTCTGACACAACCCTCTAGTCTCATCTCTTTGTTACTCTAGGTAACACATACTCGTGGATATTTATATTAATATCATTTTCACGCTCTTAGGGTTGTGCCCGATATCGATCTAGCGACATGAGGCAATATGACACTCATCATCATATAGCATGCTCAATATGGAAAACGTCATCATATTTAGGTAAACGTCACGCATTCATCATACTCATCATATTGCCATAGAGTGCATCAAACATATCAAGTACGACATTCATCAAAATATATATATACTGAGCACATCCTCAGGTATCATAACCCACACATCATCATAACTCATACATCATTAAAGTCATACATCATACATCATCATAACTCATAACTCATCAATTCACAAAGCCATTTTCAATCAATTTTGATTTTCGATTCGATATCCAGAAATCTAAATAATTGAAAAGGAGATCTAAGACAACTTTTTTATCTCTGGCAAAAGATAAAAGAAAAGAAGATCTAACTTAGGGATTACTTTTTGGTCTCTTTTCATTCCTATTAAATCTGCTTGAAGTGAAGGCCATCTCCAATTCTTCTCTCCTAAAATCTGTGATCTTTACTTGTTTTTTTTTTTCAGATCATTTTGCTGACGTGTGGGGGAGATATTTGGGGAAGGTGGAGAGAGAGAGTGATAATTTACTTTTTTTTTTTTTTTTTTTTTAATAATTAATTATTATTTACTTATTATTATTATTATTATTATTATTTTTGAGGTCGTTACAGTTACAAATGAGTTGATCCAAATCGTTCATGTGGAGACATATAAGTGGGGGTATCCTATACAATGAATTTGTATAAGATTGGACCAAGAAATATTTAATCTCTCTTTATAAATCTGTTAATTGAGAAGATTAATATTTCACAAGATGATCATATGCGACTCGATCTTAATCCTGAGTGAGTTATGAAACTCCTGCCTCTAAGGGCTTGTCCTTTAATTTACATGGGTAAGAATGATTCTTTTAGCCGATTCAATATGCCTACCATTTTGGGGACTTGACCAAATACGGAGTTGGAACATAATATCATGAGATGGAATTCCCTTCTTTCCATATAAGGAAAGTAGATGAGTTGTTATGTAAGTACTGATTTCGGGACTTGAACAATGGGGCCCCACCCTCTCATTGGCCCTAGAGAGACTTGGTTTATGATTGAATCATATACAAATTGTTCATAAGAGAATCAATGGTACTTAAGGTGAAAGATGTAACTATAGGGGTAAAACGGACTTTTACCCGGCTATAATTATGAACAACTCGTGAATAATTGACTTGCTTGTAATGATTATATCAATGGACATAACTTGCCCTACAGTGCATAAGAGTGCAACTTTAGGTCTATAGTGGAGTGACCTATAGTTAATGAATGGAAATTGATTAATTAAAGAGCTTAATTAATTAATTTTTATTATTGGAGTTTATAATCTATAGGATAAGGTTTCCTAGTTAACTCATAGTAACGCTAAAAGATTCAATTTATTTGAAAGAAAATTTGAAGGGTTCAAATTGATATTTAATATATTGGATATATTAAATATAAAGGAGAAAATAAATTTAATTTGAAATATCAAATTAATATTTAATATATGAGATATATTAAATAAATAGAGAAAATATATTTAATTTGAAAGGTTCAAATTAATATTTAATATATTAGATAGGTTAAAAGATAAAGAGAGAAAAATATATTAATTTCGTGTTCAAATTAATATTTAACATATTAGATATATTAAAAGAAAAATACATTTATTGTATTTAATATAATTAAATATTAAATCAATTAATGTGATACATTAACTAAATATATATTTGAAATTTGAATGAGATTCAAATTAATTAAATATATATTAGAATATCTTGTAATATCTAAATATAATTTGTATAAGATAATATATCCTAATATATTAAATATGCAAATATATTATTTTGGCAAAGATTCTCCCATAATCCCTATAAATATGACCTTCGGGTTGAGAAAAGACATACAATCTCTCCCACTTTCTCTAGAGAATGAAATTATAACTCAAGAGAATTCTCGAAATTCTTTCTTCAATCTCTTCAAAATTTTCTTTCAAGAGGCTCCCACAAGCCTTGATCTTGTGTTTGAGTCATAGTAGGAAAGATTTTGTTGAATGTTGAAGAACTTTTGCATGGTTCGAATACTCCCATGAGTCTTGCAAGCTAGGGTTTCTACCGAGGTAGAGTTCTTGTTTTCTTATTTATTGCTTTTCTTTTAATTCATAATAAAATCAAAATGATTCCCAATGCTTCTGCTACGTGGATGAAGAGTTCATTCCCTTCAGTTCATGAGGCGCATGACACTATGGGGTTCCGCTGACCTCTAGACGTCGCTACAGATTAGCTTGACCAGAGGAGGGGGTGTGCGAGCGCCTTGGGAATTTACACTCGCACATGTGAGTGTATGTAGGGAAGTACTAGGTTAGTAAGATTTACCTTTTCCTATTAACAATTATTTAGATCTGAGTTAGAAATTTAGAAATTATCTGTTGAATGATGTGAATTAGAAATTATCTATCCTAGCTAGAGTACATTAAAATTGGTTCAGGAATAGATAGATAAGGAAGAGAGGAAGATAGGGAAAAGAAAGATCTGGAAGACATATTCAAATAAAAAAAAAAAAAAGAACTAAAGATTTGGAAAACTGGATGAAAAGAAAGATCTGTAAAACATATTAAAAAAAAAATGGAAAATAGAATGAGAAGGAAGATAGGGAAAAGGAAGATCTGGAAAGCATATTCAAATTAAAAAAAAAAAAAAAAAGAACCAAGATTTGGAAACAGGATGAAAAGGAAAATAGGGAAAAGGAAGATCTGGAAAGCATATTCGAAAACATAGTCAAATAAAAAAAACTAAGATTCCGGAATAGTAAAGCCAAAGAAAATCTGGGAATAGAATTAAACTCTTCGAATAAAATGCTTAAAAGAATTATAGAATTAAACTCGAGAAAGTGATTAAAAGAATTAGATTTAAATTGCTTAAAATAATCAGATATGGAGGTAGAATTGAACGACTCCAAAGAATTAGAGTGCAAAAAAAAGAGAGAGAGAGAAGATATTAGGAAAGAAAAGAAAATTAGAACGGATTGAATTTATTATATTTGTATCTATAGGATATAACATTAAATGTTGAATTATACAAGCCACTTGAAATATTAATAATATTGACATATTATTAATTTAAGTTTTAAGTTTTATTATCCCATATAATTTGGAAACAATGAAAACATTGAATTCGATTTTTATTGAGACCGTTTAGAGCCGTATTTCACACGGTTAGTTGGATTATTAATTAAAATGTGAAATACTAACAAAAGGTGACGAACGATGCATAGGAAGCAAACCTTGGCAACATTTTGTGTAGTTCTAGAGGAACGGGAGCTTACGTTAAATAAATTAGGGAATATTTCGGCTAAGGCCAACCAGGTAAGTGGTCTTACTATAGGATAGGCTAAAAATTGTATGAGTTACGATGATGTATGAACTATGTCGTACGATGTGGTATATGAGTTATGATGATGTATGAGTTATGATGATGTATGAGTTATGATGATGTGTGAGTTACGATACTTGATGATGTGCTCAGTATATATATATTTTGATGAATGTCGTACTTGATATGTTTGATGCACTTTGTGGCAATATGATGAGTATGATGATTGCGTGACGTTTACCTTAATATGTTGATGTTTTCCATATTGAGCATGCTATATAATGATGAGTGCCATATTGCATCATGTCGTTAGATCGACATAGGACACAACCCTAAGAGAGTGTAAATGATATTAATATAAATATCCACGAGTATGTGTTACCTAGAGTAACAAAGAGATGAGACTAGAGGGTTGTGTCAGAAGAGACATTATGATGGATTTAGAGGGACCTCATGCATATTGTATGTTCATAAGCATAGGTGATAAGATAAGGAATCAACTACAAGGGGAATAAGATTCGGATTACCTTGTAGATCGAATATCTCAAACCAAGAACACTTTGTTTGAGATTCGAATCACTCCAGAAGCAAGATCGATCATATCTAGCTTCAATGATTCTTGTTGATCAAATATCTCAAACACTTGTTTGAGATTCGAATCACTCCACAAGCAAGATTGATCATGTCGAGCTTGAATGATTCTACATGCAACCTAAACTACATAGAATTGCAAAGAAACTCAGCCATTGGCTAAGAAAAAGCACAAATGCTTCTTTTAATATATTTTCCAAGTCTACCTTACAAATACAACATACGACTTTATATAGCCTCAAAATGAAACTATTAAAGGCATTCCAAAAGTTGTAACATTCACACTTTATGGCCATAATTAGCCATTATGTAAATGTAACCGAAATTAAATGAAAAGTCTTAAAATACAATAACTCTAAATTACTCTAAATTATAACCCACCCAAAATTTACAACAATCAAACTTTATTCTTCTTCAATGTAGCATGAATTGAAACATCTTTTGATAATTTTGACAACCTTTTCTTCACATCTTCATTGAAGCATATTGTATGATTGATGTCTCTTGGTTCATATCAAGTTGTTTTAAAAGTGTTTTTGAAGTTTACGTTATAAATTATGTTCATGTAAGAGTTTTATTTCTGCATTATAGATGAGCATAAGACGTTAGTATCGACTCTGAGTATGTAGAAATTTAGGGTCCTATTCTATCACGAGGGTACGGACGCGTACATCCAATGGTAGGACAACGATCGTTATGTTTGCATAGCGCTGCCATGATGGTGACTAGTTCTAACGGGTGTCCAGCCTAAGGAGCTCCCAAAGTATGCTCGCTGGACAAGGAAAGTGGCCCAGTGGTGTGCGAACTGACTGGTGAGCCCATACTCGCATGTATGGGCTGTGTGTAGAGTATATGGTACACGTCCAAATTACCCATTAGAACAGCACCGTAGGAAGACATATTGAAAGATAGGTCTCATCATCTCGTTTGCATGTGATTGTTGCATTTAACCTCAATAGTGGGGTCACTTACTGAGTATTTCTTTAAATACTCAAGTCATGTGCTACTACATTTTTCAGGTTAAGGCAAGGCTGTAACGACCCTAAATTTCCACATACTCAGAGTCGCTACTAACATCTCATGCTCGTCTATAATGCGGAAATATAACTCTTACATGAACATAATTGATAACGTAAACTTCAAAAAAACGTTTTAAAAACAACTCCTTCTCTAGAAAACACAGCCATGGTCTTACGTGTTTAAATATGAAATACTGAAATTTAGAGAAAACAAATACAAAATAATTTAAAACAATGAAATGCAAAACAACCTATTCTAACTTAAGACTAGAAATTTAAATATGAGTCTACCCTATGCACGTGCCACAGTCTCTGCTCGCGATGCCGCCGTCCAACGTACAAGTGCGCCTTGCCTTTACCTGAAAAATGATGTGGCACACGGCCTGAGTATTTCAAAGAATACTCAGTAAGTGGCCCCACTATAGGGGCCATGCAAATGCAAACACATGCAATCATGATTTAGAGACCTATCTCTAATCATCTTAGGGGTGGCCTCCAGTCTCGGATAAATTGTGTAACGCCCCGTTAGGTTTAAGTATGTATATATATGTGTGTGTGTTAAAATAAAAATAACAAAATAAAGAAAAGAAAGAAAAAAAAAACTGACCACCTCCTTTAATCTCTCCGTCCATCCCCTAAAATACCTCCTCCATTTAGTATCAATAATTCAGAAAAAAAATAATAAAAAGCAAAAATAGAAAGAAAATATTTTTCTAGAGAAAAAAAAATGCAGATAATGGAGAGATGTTATACAGTAATGGAGAGATGGGAAGGAAGGCAGATAATGGAGAGATGTTATACAGTAATGGAGAGATGGGAAGGAAGGCAGATAATGGAGAGATGGCAAGCAGAGGAAGAGAGATGTCATTTGAAAAGGTTAGTAGTCAGATTTACCTTTTCTTTCTACTAAGGATATTAGCAATTATTTAGATCTGAGTTAGAAATTTAGAAAATTATCGGAACGATCTGAATTAGAAATTATCTATCCTAGCTAGAGTCCATTAAAATTGGTCAAGGAATAGATAGATAAGAAAGAGAGGAAGATAGGGAAAAAAAAAGATCTGGAAAACATATTCAAATAAATATAAAAAAAAAAAAAATCTGGAAGACATATTCAAATAAATAAAAAAAAAGAATCTGGAAGACATATTCAAATAAATAAAAAAAAGAACGAAGATTTGGAAAACAGGATGAAAAGGAAGATAGGGAAAAGAAAGATCTGTAAAACATATTCAAATAAAAAAAAAAAGATTTGGAAAACCGGATTTGGAAAACAGGATGAAAAGGAAGATAGGGAAAGAAAGATCTGTAAAACATATTCAAAAAGAAAAAAAAGATTTGGAAAACCGGATGAGAAGAAAGATAGGGAAAAGGAAGATCTGGAAAACATATTCAAATAAAAAAAAAAATAATGAAGATTTGATGAAAAGGAAGATCTGCAAAAACATATTAAAAAAAAATTAAGATTTGGGAATAGTAAAGACAAAGAAGATCTGGGAATAGAATTAAACGATTTAGAAGTAGATACATGGAGAGAGAGAGGAATATTAGATTTGGAAATAGTAAAGCAAAAGAAAAAAAAAATAGAATTAAACTGACAAACATAATTAAACTATTTAGATATATGAGTAAAATTACTTAAAATAATTAGATATGGAGGTAGAATTGAACTACTCAAAGAATTAGAGTTCAAAGAAAAAAAAAAACAAAAGAGAGAAAATTTTAGGAAAGAAAAGAAAATTAGAACGGGTTGAAAATTGCAAGTACTGTTCATATGGCAAGTACAGTAAAGAGAAGTAAAATATAACATAGAAGAGAAATAAGTGAGGGAAGGAAAATGGAAAATATGAGTAATTATTATATTTGTATCTATAGGATATAACATTAAATGTTGAATTATACAAACCACTTGAAATATTAATAATATTGACATATTATTAATTTAAGTTTTATTATCCTATATAATTTAGAAACAATGAAAACGTAGAATTTGATTTTTACTGAGACCGGTTTAGAGCTGTATTTCACATTGTTAGTTGGATTATTAATTAAAATGTGAAATACTAACGAAAGGTGACGAACAGTTCGATATGAAGCGAACTCTAGAAACCTTTGGAGCAGCTCTCGAGGAACGGGGGCTTACGTTAATTAAATTAGGGAATCTTCGGCTAAGGCAACACCAGGTAAGTGGCCTTACTATAGGATAGGCTAAATAAATTGTATGATGCTTGATGATATGTGCCGGTTTATACATATTTTGTTGAGTGACGCTTAATATGTTTGACGCACGTTGTGGCATTATGATGAGCATGATGATTGCATGATTTTTACCTTAATATGATGATGTTTTCCATATTGAGCATGCTAGATGATGATGAGTGCCATATTGCATCATGTCGTTAGATCGACGTAGGACACAACCCTAAGAGCATGAAAATGATATTAATATAAATATTCACGATATGCGTTACCTAGAGTAACAAGGAGATGAGACTAGAGGGTTGTGTCAGAAGAGACATTACGATGGATTTAGAGGGACCTCATGCATTTTGTATGTTCATAAGCATAGGGCTACTTCCCCTAGAGATGATGAGTGCGGACGCGCACCTTATGATGAGCGCGAATGCGCACAGGTGCGAAAGCACACAGATGAGGGTGTTCATGAGGCACATGACACTATGGGGTTCCGCTGACCTCCGGACGTCGCTACAGATTAGCTTGACCAGAGGGTCCAGGGGGTGTGCGAGCGCCCTGGGGACTCACACTCGCACGTGTGAGTCGTGTGTAGGGAAGTACTACACATCCAATTTGTCCGAGACTGGAGGCCACCCCTAAGATGATTAGAGATAGGTCCCTATTCATGATTGCATGTGTTTGCATTAGCATGGCCCCTATAGTGGGGTCACTTACTGAGTATTCTTTGAAATACTCAGGCCGTGTGCCACATCATTTTTCAGGTAAAGGCAAGGCGCACTTGTACGGAGGACGGCGGCATCGCAAGCAGAGACTGTGGCACGTGCATAGGGTAGATTCATATTTAAATTTCTAGACTTAAGTTAGAATAGGTTGTTTTGCATTTCATTGTTTTAAATTATTTTGTATTTGTTTTTGTTTTCTCTAAATTTCAGTATTTCATATTTAAACACGTAAGACCATGGCTGTGTTTTCCAGAGAAGAAGTTGTTTTAAACGTTTTTTTTTTTGAAGTTTACGTTATCAACTATGTTCTTGTAAGAGTTATATTTCCGCATTATAGATGAGCATGAGACGTTAGTAGCGACTCTGAGTATGTGGAAATTTAGGGTCGTTACAAATTGGATGTGTAGTACTTTCCTACACACGACTCACACGTGCGAGTGTGAATCCCCAGGGCGCTCGCACACCCCCTGGACCCTCTGGTCAAGCTAATCTGTAGCGACGTCCGGAGGTCAGCGGAACCCCATAGTGTCATGTACCTCATGAACACCCTCATCTGTGTGCTTTCGCACCTGTGCGCATTCGCGCTCATCATACGGTGCGCGTCCGCACTCATCAACTCTAGGGGAAGTAGCCCTATGCTTATGAACATACAATATGCATGAGGTCCCTTTAAATCCATCATAATGTCTCTTCTGACACAACTCTCTAGTCTCATCTCTTTGTTACTCTAGGTAACACATACTTGTGGATATTTATATTAATATCATTTTCACGCTCTTAGGGTTGTTGATATGAACCAAGAGACATCAATCATACAATATACTTCAATGAAGATGTGAAGAAAAGGTTGTCAAAATTATCAAAAAGATGTTTCAATTCATGCTACATTGAAAAAGAATGAAGTTTGATTGTTGTAAATTTTCGGTGGGTTACAATTTAGAGTAATTTAGAGTTATTGTATTTTAAGACTTGTTATTTAATTTCGGTTACATTTAAATAATGGCTAATTATGGCCATAAAGTAGGAATGTTACAACTTTTGGAATACCTTTAGTAGTTTCATTTTTTAGGCTATATAAAGCCATGTATGTTGTATTTGTAAGGAGACTTGAAAAATATAGTAAAAGAAGCATTTGTGCTCTTCTTTAGCCAATGGCTATTTGCAATTCTATGTAGTTTAGGTTGCATGTAGAATCATTCAAGCTCGACATGATCAATCTTGCTTGTGGAGTGATTCGAATCTCAAACAAGTGTTTGAGATATTTGATCAACAAGAATCATTGAAGCTAGACATGATCGATCTTGCTTGTGGAGTGATTCGAATCTCAATCAAGTGTTCTTGCCTTGAGACAAATGATATGAACCAAGAGACATCAATCATAATCTTGCTCTGATACCAAATGATATGAACCAAGAGACATCAATCATACAATATAGTTCAATGAAGATGTGAAGAAAAGGTTGTCAAAATTATCAAAAAGATATTTCAATTCATGCTACATTGAAGAAGAATGAAGTTTGATTGTTGTAAATTTTCGGTGGGTTACAATTTAGAGTAATTTAGAGTTATTGTATTTTAAGACTTGTTATTTAATTTCGGTTACATTTAAATAATGGCTGATTATGGCCATAAAGTAGGAATGTTATAACTTTTGGAATACCTTTAGTAGTTTCATTTTTTAGGCTATATAAAGCCATGTATGTTGTATTTGTAAGGTAGACTTGGAAAATATATTAAAAGAAGCATTTGTGCTTTTTCTTAGCCGATAGCGAGTTTGTTTGCAATTCTATGTAGTTTAGATTGCATGTAGAATCATTCAAGCTCGACATGATCAATCTTGCTTGTGGAGTGATTCGAATCTCAAACAAGTGTTTGAGATATTTGATCAACAAGAATCATTGAAGCTAGACATGATCGATCTTGCTTCTGGAGTGATTCGAATCTCAAACAAAGTGTTCTTGGCTTGAGATATTCGATCTACAAGGTAATCCGAATCTTATTCCCCTTGTAGTTGATTCTTTATCATATCAGTTGTGTCCTATGTCGATCTAACGACATGATGCAATATGGCACTCATCATCATATAACATGCTCAATATGGAAAACATCATCATATTAAGGTAAACGTCACGCAATCATCATACTCATCATATTGCCATAAAGTGCATCAAACATATCAAGTACGACATTCATCAAAATATATATATACTGAGCACATCATCAAGTATCGTAACCCACACATCATCATAACTCATACATCATCATAACTCATACATCATCATAACTCATATACCGCATTGTACGACATAGTTCATACATCATCGTAACTCATACAATTTTTAGCTTATCCTATAGTAAGACCTTAGCCGAAGTATTCCCTAATTATCTAAACGTAAGCTCCCGTTCCGTGAGAGCTGTTTCCTACTTTGCCGGGATTTGTTTCCTATCATATCATTCGCCATCTTTCGTTAGTATTTCACAATTAATTTACCATTTATTCAATAAATGTGAAATACAACTCTAAAACGACCTTAGTAAAAAATCGAATTCCATGTTTTCATTGTTTCTAAATTGTATTAGGTAATACTACTTGGATCATTCAATCTAAATATGGTTTCAAATAATATTATATTTAATGGTACAAATCATAACAATTTTCTCATATTTTCCACTTACCTCTATCATTGGTTTATCTACTATTTGATGGAATCTGATTTTCTTTTTCTTTCCTAAAAATATCATTTTGATTTTTTTTTTTCTTTTCTTTCCTTAAAAATATTAGGAATCATCATTTTTTTTAATTCCTTATTGTATTGGCCATTTTCAATGAATCTGATTTGCATTTCTTTCTTTAGAAATGTTTATGCAATTAAACGAATCATTTTCAATCTATTCTAATTCTTTTATTTCTTAAAATCTTCCTCACTACCATTTTTTCCTTTTAATTCTAATTCTTTTCTAATTTTATTCTCATATCTAATTCTAACTCTGTTCAACCCCATAATTACTTGGTTTTTTATTCAACCATGTAATTACTTGATTTTTATTGTTTACAACCATTTCTATTGATTTGGTTATTTCTAAATCTCTCTCTCACCCTTCATTTCTTATTTTTTTTTTTTCTTTAATTTGGAAATCTCTTTATTCCTCTCTTTTTCTTTTTGTTTCTCTTCCCTTCTTTTGATTGTTTGATATGTTTTCCAGTATTCTAATATCCTTTCATACAAGAAAAAGGAAAAGGTAAATCTGACTACTAACCTTCTCAAATGACTTCTCTCTTCAATTATCTGCCTAACCATCTCTCAATTATCTTTTTCTTTCCTCCACCTGAAGATTTTCTTCTCCCTAGAAAATCTTTTCTTTCTTTTTCTTTTTCTGGTTTGTTTTGTTTGTAGAATTATTGATGACGGATGACAGGTATTTTAGGGTGGGTGGAGAGATTAAATGAGAGGTGGACTGTTAATTTTTTTTTCTTGCTTATTTTGTTATTATTTTTTTTTACTATTATTATTATTATTATTATTATTATTATAATTATTATTAACCTAACGGGGCGTTACATTATCTACCCTTAAAAAGAACTTTCGTCCCCGAAAGTCTCCAACTCGTATACTATCTCAGGGAATTTTTCTCTTATTTCGTCCTTACACTCCTGCGTGCCCTCTTCGGTGTAGTGATTTCGCCATAACACCTTAATGAACGCAATGTTTCTGTCGCATAACGGTTTTACTTCTCTTGCTAAGATTCTTATTGGTTTTTCCTCATAACTCAGATCTTCATTGAGTTGGAGTGGTTCATAGTCCATTACATGGATAGGGTCCGTAATGTAATAACTCAGCATCGACATATGAAATGCGTCGTGTACTCCTAAGTGGGCTAGAGGTAGGGCTAACTTATACGCTACTAGACCAACTCGCTTTAGGATCTCAAATGGTCCAATGAATCTAGGACTTAACTTGCCCTTACGTCTGAATCTTAACACACCTTTCATAGGAGACACCTTGAGGAATACGGGATCCCCTATCTCAAACTCCAGACTTCTACGCCTTACCTGTCTTCTAGAAAGCCTCATTGGTTAGTCGAACCAACTCGGGTCCTACTAGCTCTCTCTCGCCTACTTCGTCCCAACATAGTGGGGACATACACCGTTTCCCGTACAGGGCCTCAAACCGTTATGCGACAGAAACATTGTTTGATGCACTTTGTGGCAATATGATGGGTATGATGATTGCGTGACGTTTACCTTAATATGATGACGTTTTCCATATTGAGCATGCTGTATGATGGTGAGTGTCATATTGCATCATGTCGTTAGATCGACATAGGATACAACCCTAAGAGCGTGAAAATGATATTAATATAAATATCCACGAGTATGTGTTACCTAGAGTAACAAAGAGATGAGACTAGAGGATTGTGTCAGAAGAGACATTATGATGGATTTAGAGGGACCTCATGCATATTGTATGTTCATAAGTATAGGGCTACTTTTCCTAGAGATGATGAGTGCGGACGCGCACCGTACGATGAGCGCGAATGCGCATAGGTGCGAAAGCACACAGATGAGGGTGTTCATGAGGTGCATGACACTATGGGGTTCCACTGACCTCCGGACGTCGCTACAGATTAGCTTGACCAGAGGGTCCAGGGGGTGTGCGAGCGCCCTGGGGATTCACACTCGCACGTGTAAGTCGTGTGTAGAGAAGTATTACACATCCAATTTGTCCGAGACTGAAGGCCACCCCTAAGATGATTAGAGATAGGTCCCTAAATCATGATTGCATGTGTTTTTATTTGCATGGCCCCTATAGTGGGGCCACTTACTGAGTATTCTTTGAAATACTCAGGTCGTGTGCCATATCATTTTTCAGGTAAAGGCAAGGTGCACTTGTACTGAGGACGGCGGCATCGCGCACAGAGACTGTGGCACGTGCATAGGGTAGACTCATATTTAAATTTCTAGTCTTAAGTTAGAATAGGTTGTTTTGCATTTCATTGTTTTTAATTATTTTGTATTTATTTTTGTTTTCTCTAAATTTTAGTATTTCATATTTAAACACGTAAGACCATGGCTGTGTTTTCCAGAGAAGAAGTTGTTTTAAATGTTTTTTTTTTAAGTTTACGTTATCAATTATGTTCATGTAAGAGTTATATTTCCGCATTATAGATGAGCATGAGACATTAGTAGCGACTCTGAGTATGTGAAAATTTACGGTCGTTACAGTTGGTATCAGAGCTCTAGGTTTTAGATTCTGTAGACTAGCCTACAATGTAGGCTTGGCACGTTCCATGGTCCCAATGTCGATGCCCCATCACCGTCAGGTTCGCCTTGCACAAGATAAGAAAAGAGAAACGTTTTCAAACTCGCATGCATTTTTATGTTAATGTTACTGAAATTGTTGTGATATTTCATGTATTTATTTAAGAGCATGATGTGATGTGTTGCATGTTGAGTGATTTTGGATGCAATATGATTTGAACTTAGTAGATGTGATTCATACCATAATTGGTAATGAGCCTTAGTCTTAAGGGTGTCTAGAACCATGCTGGCTAGACCATGCGAAAGAGTAAGACGAGGAAGGGGACGATCTCCTATTAAAGATAGAGGACGAGGTGAGGCTGAAGAAAGCTCACCTCGAGAGGGATCAGAGACAGGGTTTGAATTAGAACCCTTATTGTATGTGTGGTTGGCAAGCAACCCTGAGAGGGTAGACGTAGTAACAAAGGATAGAGTAAAGAATGACCAAACAATAGTAGTCGACCAAACTCTAAGCGAAGTCCTAATAGTAGTAAAGATGATCGACTTCGATGTAGTACTAGGCATGGATTGACTAGCTACAAACCATGCTATTATAGAATGTTGCAAAAAAAAAAAAAGCGATATTCTCACCATCGGTGGGACCTAGCTTTAAATAAAAGCACAAATACCGGGGCTACCCCAAAGGTAGTCTCGATGATGAAAGCAAAGAGATTAGTCCAACAAGACGGTTGGACTATATTAGTGTTAGGATCGATATCAGTCGTTAGCTCTGATACCAGTTGTTAGGATCACACAACAACGCACACGCTCGATCTAGATGAACACAAAGAATGAGATAGAGAAAAGTGCAAGGAGAACTCTGGCTAAAAGGATTTTTCTTTTTATTGATGACTTCAGGTATGTACAACAAGAGAGAGTACAGAGAATAGAAAAGTACATTTTCAAAGCTCTACCGGACCAGATATATATATGGTATAGTTTACTATATATAGCTTTACCAGATTTAGCCATCTACTATATATAGCTATTTACCATATATAGCTTTACCGGATATAGCTTTACCATATATAGCTTTACTATATATAGCTTTACTAAATATAGCTTTACCGGATATAACCGTTGACCAAGCTATAAATAAGTATCAGGCTTCATAACCTAACAATTCTCCCACTTGGAGACTGATCTAGTCAACCAAGAATTTCACTCTCAAACGACCATGAGCATCTTCACTGCACCATACCAATTGAGGTTTTGTACAACCTCAATATTCCAACATCAACACATTTTGTCAACATGTTTGCTGGATTCTTTGCACCCTCTATCTTCTCAAAACACGTCACCATCTTCAACCAACCTCCGAGTGAAATGGTATCGCCTTCTGTGTTTTGAATGATAGACTGGGTTCCTCATCAACAGCATGAGTCTCAGGAGTTTCTTGAGTATCTGCTACATCACTATGTGAATCTTTAAGCAACTCAACCTCAACTCCCACTTGCTCCACCTCTGGTTTCTCAGCAAGAGTCTCAGGAGTTTCATGAGTATCTGCTACAACATCACTCTGTGAATCTTTGAGCAACTCAACCTCAACTCCCACTTGCTCCACCTCTGATTTCTCAGCAAGAGTCTTAGGAGTTTCTTGAGTATCCGCTACAATGTCACTCTGTGAATCTTTGAGCAACTCAACATCAACTCCCACTTGCTTTACCTCTGGTGTTTCAGCAAGGGTCTCAGGAGTTTCTTGAGTATCCGCTACAACATCACTCTGTGAATCTTTGAGCAACTCAACATCAACTCCCACTTACTTCACCTCTGGTTTCTCAGCAAGAGTCTTCCGGCCCATGCAACCTCCTCTGGAGTTTCAGCGACGCTTCCAGCCGGCACAACCTCCTCTGGAGTTTCAGCGACGCTTCCGGCCGATGCAACCCCCTCTGGAGCTTCAGCGACGCTTTCGGACGACGCAACCCCCTGGAGCTTCAGCGATGCTTTCGGACGACGCAACTCCCTTTGGAGCTTCAGCGATGCTTCCGGCCGACGCAACCCCCTATGGAACTTCAGCGAAGCTTCCGAACGACGCAACCCCCTCTGGAGCTTCAGCGACGCTTTCGGACGATGCAACCCCCTCTGGAGTTTCAGCGACGCTTCCGGCCGACGCAACCCCCTCTGGAGCTTCAGCGACGCTTCCAGACGACGCAACCCCCTCTGGAGCTTCAACGACGCTTCCAGACGACGCAACCCTCTCTAGAGTTTTAGCGACGCTTCCGGACGACGCAACCTCCTCTGGAGTTTCAGCGACGCTTCTGGCCAACGCAACCCCCTCTGGAGTTTCAACCAGTGACGCTGCTTATCGACGCAACCTCCTCTGGAGCTTCAGCGACGCTTCCGGCCGACGCAACCCCCTCTAGAGTTTTAACGACGCTTCTGGTAACCCCCTCTGAAGTTTCAGCGATGCTTCCGGCCGACGCAACCCCCTTTGGAGCTTTAGCGACGCTTCCGACCGACGCAACCCCCTCTAGAGCTTCAGCGACGCTTCCGGCCGACGCAACCCCCTCTGGAGCTTCAGCGATGCAACCCCCTCTGGAGCTTCAGCGACGCTTCCGGCCGACACAACCCCCTCTAGAGTTTCAGCGACGCTTCAGGCCGACGCAACCCCCTCTGGAGTTTCAGCCAGCGACGCTGCAGACCGACGCAACCCCCTCTGGAGCTTTAGCGACCCTTCCGGCCGACGCAACCCCTTTTGGAGTTTCAGCCAGCGACGCTGCCGACCGAAGCAAACCCCCTCTGGAGCTTCAGCGACCCTTCCGGCCGACGCAACCCCCTCTGGAGTTTCAGCCAGCGACGGTACTTTTCTTCAATTCTTTAACAGTCTTTTTGAAGCTAACTCGTTTATGTTTGCTCATAACGTAGTTCTCACAAGGACTTATAACAATCTCCGCATCAAATACACCTTGTTCATAGCCAACGGTTTTTCATACATATTTGACAGCGCCTTCATCAGATCTGACGTTGTCTTCTCCTTGATGATGTTAAACGCCACGTTTCTGGATAGCGTCAACCGGATCATCCCTAAGGCTTGTCGATCCTTGAGCTTCCACTGTTCCGTGGTCATGGTATCTGGCTTCACCCCCAACAGAGGTTCGTGAAGATCTTTCTGGTATAGATATCTTCAATCTGCATCTTCCAGAAACCGAAATCGGATCCATCAAACTTCTCAATTCCAACTTTCCATCTTCACAGATCGTGGTGAATTTTGCCTTGCTCTGACTTCCGCCTGGCTCCTGGCTCTGACTTCCGCCTGGCTCTGACTGCCAGGCCTGGCTCTGACTTCTGCCTGGCTCTGATACCAGTTGTTAGGATCGATATCAGTCGTTAGCTCTGATACCAGTTGTTAGGATCACACAACAACGCACACGCTCGATCTAGATGAACACAAAGAATGGGATAGAGAAAAGTGCAAGGAGAACTCTGGCTAAAAGGATTTTCTTTTTATTGATGACTTCAGGTATGTACAACAAGAGAGAGTACAGAGAATAGAAAAGTACATTTTCAAAGCTCTACCGGACCAGATATATATATGGTATAGTTTACTATATATAGCTTTACCAGATTTAGCCATCTACTATATATAGCTATTTACCATATATAGCTTTACCGGATATAGCTTTACCATATATAGCTTTACTATATATAGCTTTACTAAATATAGCTTTACCGGATATAATCGTTGACCAAGCTATAAATAAGTATCAGGCTTCATAACCTAACAATTAGCTTGTGCCGTAGACATAAGAGGAAAAGAAAAGACCCTAGAAAACGTGTCCATCGTAAACGAGTTCTTAAATGTGTATCCGGATGACCTACCTGGTATACCCCCTTCCTGAGCGGTCGGTCGACTTCATCATCGAACTCAAGTCGGGAACAGGGCCTATTTCTAAAGCACCCTATCGCATGGCGCTAGCAGAGTTGAAAGAACTCAAGGCGCAATTACAAGACTTACGAGATAAAGGGTTCATTCGACCTAGCATATTCCCCTAAGGTGCGCCAGTGTTGTTTGTTCAGAAGAAAGATGGATCGATGCTTTTGTGCATCAATTACAGAGAGTTAAATAAGAGAACCATAAAGAACAAATACCCTCTGCTTAGAATAGAAGACTTATTCGATCAGCTAAGAGAAGCAACGATATTTTCTAATATAGATTCGCGGTCAGGTTATCATTAAATAAAGAGTAAAGAAAAAGACGCACCAAAGACCGCATTTAGGACAAGGTATGATCGATATAAGTTTGTGGTATGTCATTTAGCCTCACCAATGCTCCAGTTGTGTTAACAGAGTTAATGAACCGAGTGTTCAAGGACTGTCTAGACACTTTTGTGATCGTGCTCACTGATGACATCCTAGTGTACTCGAAAACAAACTTGGAACACTAGGAACACCTCTGAAAAGTCCTAGCCACCCTAAGAAAGAACAAGTTGTATGCCAAGTTCTCAAAGTGTGAATTTTGGTTACGATAAGTCTCTTTCCTAGGATACGTGGCGACAAAGGACGGAGTATCCGTAGATCCTTCTAAGATCAAAGCGGTCACGAAGTAGGAACGCCCAACTTCGGTAACATCAGTACAGAGTTTCTTGGGACTAGCGAGATACTATCGAAGGTTCATGTAGCACTTCGCTAGAATTGCCTCGCCTTTGACACAGCTAACGAGAAAAGGGGTACCATTTATATGAAATGATGCTTGTGAGGCAAGCTTCCAAAACCTAAAAGAGAGATTGGTAATCGTCCCGGTACTCACGGTACCCGAGATCTCAGAAGAGTACGTAATCTATAGGGAAGCCTTTAAAGAATGGACTAGGATGTGTGTTAATGCAACACGGTAAAGTTGTTGCATACGCGTCCCGTCAACTAAAAGAATACGAAGATAATTACCCTACCCACGACCTGGAGTTGGCCGCTGTAGTGTTCACGCTGAAATTTGGTGACACTACCTATATGGAGAGAAAATTCAAAGTCTAACCGACCACAAGATTTTAAATATTTCTTCACCCAGAAAGAGTCAAATATGAGACAGAGAAGGTGGTTAGAATTGGTGAAGGACTACGATGTAGATATCCAGTACCACCCTAGAAAAGCAAATGTGGTCGTAGACGCTTTGAGTGGAAAGGCGGCCCACTCTTCGGCCCTCATTACAAGGGAAGTAAGGTTACAAAGAAAATTCGAGGGAGCCAACATAGTGTAGCGACTGAGAGAGTCATGGCACAACTGGCCGACTTACAGTGCAACCTACACTTAGGCAAAGAATGGTTACCTCCCAACGAGAGGATCCATGCCTACAGAAAGTCCTGGGCAAGCTAGACAAAAGTCCTAGGCCAGCTAGACAAAAGTCTAGTAGACAGGTTCACGAAGTCCTCAGATAAGGACTATTGTATCAGGGATGCCTATGTGTCCCAGAGAAGTTAAGGAAAGAGATACTAACGGAAGCTCACAACTCGCCATTTGCCATGCACCCAGGAGGTACAAAAATGTACCAAGATTTTAAACAACATTTCTGATAGAAGAGCACGAAGAGGGACATGGCCGAGTTTATGAGCGAGTGCTTAGTTTGTCAACAAGTGAAAGTTCCTAAACAAAAGACAGTGGGGTTGTTGTAGCCCCTAAGCATACCAGAGTGGAAGTGGGAAAACATAGCAATGAATTTCATAGTAGGATTACCCAAAACGCACAAAGCATATACAGTGATCTGGGTTGTTGTCGATAGGTTGACCAAATTGGCACACTTCCTACCTGGGAAAGCTACATATACAGTTGACAAATGGGCACAACTGTATGTGAAAGAAATAGTAAGCCTGCATGGAGTCCTAGTGTCTATAGTGTCCGATCGGGATTCACGCTTTACGTTAGCGTTTTGGCGTGGACTTCAAAAAGCACTGGGTACCCGCCTCGATTTTAGTACCGCCTTCCACCCCCCCCCCCCCCCCAAATAGATGGACAAACAGAGTGTTTAAACAAAATTCTAGAGGACATGTTATGCGCTTGAGTACTAGATTTTAAGGGAAGTTGGGATTCCAAACTCCACCTGATGGAATTCTCATATAATAACAGCTTCCAAGGAACTGTTGGAATGGCCCCATTTGAGGCTGTAACGACCCGAAATTTTCCACTTAATTTAAGGTCGCTACTGTATACATACCATAAACATTAAATGCGGAAGACTTCATTTAGATTCCATCAAACATAACCTTTAACTTAAAAACACAGCCATGGACTTACGTGTTTTGAAAACATCTTTAAAACGACACAACAAAACACCCGAAATAAAATAAATAAGCGTTTAAGTTTAAAACATCCTATTCTATCCTAAGTCTAGGAAAATAAATACCACTAGCCTATGCATGTGCCATGATCTCGAGTTGCGATGTCGTCGTCAGCCGTACAGGAATGCCTTGCCTTAACCTGAAAAATGTAGTAGCACATGGCCTGAGTATTTAAAGAAATACTCAGTAAGTGACCCCACTATTGGGGTTAAATGCAACAATCACATGCAATGAAATGATGGGACCTATCTTTCGTTTCGTTTCGTTTCGTTCCGTTTCTTTTTCGTTTCGTTTCGTTTCATTTCGTTTTCCCAACGGTGTAATCCTAACAGGTAATCGTGGACGTGTACCATATACTCTACACGCAGCCCATACGTGCGAGTATGGACTCACCAGCTAGTTCGCACACCGCTGGGCCACTGTCCCTAGCCGGTGGGCATGCTCTGGGTGCCCACCGGGACCCGTTAAAACTAAAACCGTCACGGCAGTGCTATGCAGAGCATAACGATCGTTGTCCTGCCATTTGGATGTACGCGTCCGTACCCTCGTGATGGGATAGGGGTATCCCCCCCAAATGCATGAACACACAATATGCATGAGGTCCCACTAGCCCTACAGTCATCATTTAATGAGCATAACCCCGCACCACGTTTTCATGCTTACATGTCATTCTCATTCTCATTTTGTTACATATCATACATATTCCTAGCGGGATTATGTATCGTGCAATTTACCGTATTTCATGTCCTACAATTCATTTAGTTACATTCCAATACCCATACAACAAGCCATAATCGTACAAGGGCCACACATCGTCACATAATTATTATCATACAATCCACATATTATATAGCATAACATAACATATAGGAAGCATATCGATCCACAAACAATTCACACATATCAATATATATGACGCGTGCCGAACCACAGGGGACGTGTCAACATCAAATATAACCATGCCGATAGTAAGGTCACTTACCTGGCCAGCTTAAGTCGTTGTCACGAATATATCTTTAATTCAAGTTCGATTCCGTCCTTCGAAATCCGAGTCAACCTATATGAGCCCATGACATTAGTTCCAGGTTTGAACTCTATAAAATTATTTCTCTAATTTATGTTGACCCATGTGTTATACTTCATATGAACGTTAGAGTCTTTGCTTGAATTAGGTGTTGAAATATTTATATATGTTTGTTATAGTATTATTTTCATACAACCCATTTAATACTCATTAAAATTTCCCAGATATTCTATTTTCTCTGATGGTGTTTAATACCCTTTTAACATTTTCCACATAATTTTCAATTATATTCAGTCTTCCCTCTCTGTCTCTTACTGTGTTTTCTTCCTTTTAATTATCTCTCACTGTATTTACACTCTGTGTTTACCTTTTTCCCTCTATATTTAGTTTGTGATTTTTAATTCTTATCTGTTTCCTTTTAATTCTGTTGTCATGCCTTCCAAATTTCCAGTGAACCCTGTTTCCAAATCCTTGAATCCTTCCTTATCTCAGTGTTTCCTATTTAGAAGTTTTTTTTTTTGGTCATTCTATCTTTAATCTATTCACTTCGCTACCGATAAAAATTTAATCTAACATTACTAATAGCGTGATTGACTAGAATCATTGACATTTAGAAATAGGATAAAAAACAAATAAAGATTTAATATATACCTTGTTGATCAGATCTATCTTCACGTAAATCTCCCGTGAATCTCAATTGGGTAAAGGTCATTCTCATTAAATCTTACAATTATTGATCCTGTTTCTTTTTTTTTTTTTTCAGTAACTTGCTCATATGGATAGGTTGAGGAGAGATAATTGTGGGAAGGGATGAGAGGTTAGTGGGGAGAAGTGGGGAAAGGGGAAAGTTTTTTTTTTTTTTTTTTTTTTTTTTTAAAAAAATTAATTAATTAATTTATTTATTATTATAATTTTAACTATTTTTATAATTATTTTTTATTCGTTTATTTCTTTATTTATTTTTAGGCTATTACAGAGGCCCTGTACGGAAAACGGTGTAGGTCCCCACTATGTTGGGACGAAGTAGGCGAGAGAGAGTTAGTAGGACCCGAGCTGGTTTGACTCGCAAATGAGGCTGTCTAGAAAATTTGAGCGAGGATGCGTACTGTTCAGAGCAGACACAAAAGCTACGCCAATGTAAGGCGTAGAAGCCTGGAGTTTGGAATAGAAGACCCAGTATTCCTCAAGGTGACACCTATGAAAAGTGTCTTGAGGTTCGGACGTAAGGGAAAGTTAAGTCCTAAATTCATTGAACCATTCGAGATCCTAGAGCGAGTTGGTCTAGTAGCGTATAAGTTAGCCCTACCTCTAGCCCACTCAGGAGTACACGATGTATTTCATGTGTCGATACTGAGGAAGTACATTACGGACCCTATCCACGAAATAGATTACGAACCACTTTTAACTCAATGAAGATTTGAGCTACAAAGAAAAACTAGTAAAAATCTTAGCTAGAGAAGTAAAAACCTTACGCAACAGGAATATTGCGTTCGTTAAGGTACGGTGGCGAAATCACCACAGCAAGGAAGCCACGTGGGAGCGTGACGAAGAAATAAGAGAAAAATATCCCGAGCTAGTACAAGAGTTTGAGACTTTCGAGGACAAAAGTTGTTTTTAGGGGTAGATAATGTAACGACCCAAAAATAATAATTAAATAATTAAATAATTAAAATAGCATTTTCCCTCAACTACTCTCCACTGACCCTCCTTCCTCTCCCAACTATCTCTCCTCAACCAACTCAAATCTCAAATCAGAATACAGATATATCTGTGGTTACTACAATGAAAAAAAAAAAATTTACCAGAGGAGTTGGAGATTTAATTATTGGAGAGAGATCTTTGTTTTATTATTCACTGTAAGTCATCTTTCAGATCTCTTTTTCATTTATCAAATCAGATTTCTTTTCCATTGTCTAATTAATCAGAATCTCTTGTTCCCTACCCATTTATTTAGATATCCAAATCAGATTTCTTTTTTCTTTGTCTGATCTGTTGTTCCCTGCCCATTTATTTAGATATCCAAATCAGATTTCTTTTTTCTTTGTCTAATTAATTAGAATCAGATCTGTTGTTCCCTGCCCATTTATTTAGATTTTGGTTATCAGGTTATAGAAAATTAACTATAACTGAGGCTAATATCTGTCCATAAAAAAAATACAGAACAGAGGTAGAAAATGGAAGATAAGAAGTAAATACAGGATAGAGAGAAAGAAAGGATTATGTTAAAAAAAAAAAAAAAATTAAATTTTGTAAATAAGAAAGGAAAGATTTGAGAAGAAAAATTTATGTGTGATATCTTTGAAATATAGAGAAGACTAGAGAGAGGCCAGAATATTGTTAACAAAATCAAAAAAAATATATATATATATATAGGATTTTGTTAACAATATTCTGGCCTCTCTCTAGTCTTCTCTCTCTCTGTATTTCAAAGATATCACACATAAATTTTTCTTCCCAAATCTTTCCTTTCTTATTATCCAAATATATAGATAGAAGGCAAATACTATCACAAAATCAAAGGGAAAGAAAGAAAAGAAGAAATGCAGAAAAAAGAAGGAAAAAAAATAAAGAGACAAAATCAAAAGAAAAGAAAGAAAAGAAGAAATGCAGCAAAATAAATAAATAAATAAATAAATAAATAAAGAACTGAGAAGGCATATAGAGAAAAAAAAAATAATAAAGAGAGAAGGAAATAACTAAAAGAGAGAATACAGGCCAAAATACAAAATCAAAATTCAAAAAGAAAAAAATACGGAGAAAGAGAAAAATGAAAGGGAAAGTTGGGGGTAAGAATGGAGAAGGCATATAGAGGAAAAAAAAATAATAAAGAGAGCAGGAAAGAACTAAAAAGAGAGAATACAGAGAAGGCCAAAATACAAAATCAAAAAAAAAAAAAAATACGGAGAAAAAAAAATGAAAGGGAAGAGTTGGGGGTATGAATAGATCGGAATTGACCAATAATATGAATAAGTAAGAATAGATTAAAAATTGGTCAAGAATATGTCTTGAACAAAAATTGAGAGAAAAAGCTGAGTACAGAAAGAATATCAGAAGACAAGAAAGTAGTCACTCGAAATAAAAATACAAGATGAAATCTTAATATAAATAGAATATACATATAATATGTATATATACATAGATATATATTACAACGTTTCAAGACTTTATCCATGCAAAGTCTTTAATGCTCGCATGAATTTTAGCACATGAACCATTGTAAGAGTTAGAGAATCTTAATATAAATAGAATATACATATAATATGTATATATACATAGATATATATTACAACGTTTCAAGACTTTATCCATGTAAAGTCTTTAATGCTCGCATGAATTTTAGCACATGAACCATTGAAAGAGTTAGAGAATTGAACATGAAATTGATGTCATTGATTCATATAGGTTGGCTTGGATACAAAGGGAAAAATCGAACTTACATTAAGGATAAATTGCTGACACCCGTATAAGCTAATCAGGTAAGTGGCCTTACTATAGGATAGGCTAAAAATTGTATGAGTTACGATGATGTATGAACTATGTCATACGATGCGGTATATGAGTTATGATGATGTATGATGTATGACTTTGATGATGTATGAGTTATGATGATGTGTGGGTTATGATACCTGATGATGTGCTCAGTATATATATATTTTGATGAATGTCGTACTTGATATGTTTGATGCACTTTGTGGCAATATGATAGGTATGATGATTGTGTGACGTTTACCTTAATGTGATGACGTTTTCCATACTGAGCATGTTATATGATGATGAGTGCCATATTGCATCATGTCGTTAGATCGACATAGGATACAACCCTAAGAGCGTGAAAATGATATTAATATAAATATCCACGAGTATGTGTTACCTAGAGTAACAAAGAGATGAGACTAGAGGGTTGTGTCAGAAGAGACATTATGATGGATTTAGAGGGACCTCATGCATATTTTATGTTCATAAGCATAGGGCTACTTCCCCTAGAGATGATGAGCGCGGACGCGCACCATACGATGAGCATGAATGCGCACAGGTGCGAAAGCACACAGATGAGGGTGTTCATAAGGTGCATGACACTATGGGGTTCCGCTAACCTCCAGACGTCGCTACAGATTAGCTTGATCAGAGGGTCCAGGGGGTGTGCGAGTGCCCTGGGGATTCACACTCGTACGTGTGAGTCGTGTGTAGGGAAGTACTACACATCCAATTTGTTCGAGACTGGAGGCCACCCCTAAGATGATTAGAGATAGGTCCCTAAATCATGATTGCATGTGTTTGCTTTTTGCATGGCCCCTATAGAGGGGCCACTTACTGAGTATTCTTTGAAATACTCAGGCTGTGTGCCACATCATTTTTCAGGTAAAGGCAAGGCGCATTTGTACAGAGGACAGCGGCATCGCGCACAGAGACTATGGCACGTGCATAGGGTAGATTCATATTTAAATTTCTAGAATAGGTTGTTTTGCATTTCATTGTTTTTAATTATTTTGTATTTATTTTTGTTTTCTCTAAATTTTAGTATTTCATATTTAAACACGTAAGACCATGACTGTGTTTTCCAGAGAAGAAGTTGTTTTAAATGTTTTTTTTTTTTTTTTGAAGTTTACATTATCAATTATGTTCATGTAAGAGTTATATTTCCGCATTATAGATGAGCATGAGACGTTAGTAGCGACTCTGGGTATGTGAAAATTTACGGTCGTTACATTGGGTGTTCTGCTTATTATCATGTGACAAACTCAAAGCTAGATCCTAAAGCAAAAAAGGCCAAGTTTATGGGCTTTAGCAAAGGCGTGAAGGGCTATAGGTTATGGTGTCCAGAAACAAGTAAGATTGTTAATAGTCGAGATGTGACATTCGATGAGTCTGGAATGTTGTTGCAGAAAATTGAAAATACTAACGAGGCATTGAAGCAAGTGGAGAAGGTGGTGTTCTCTCCTGATATGGTTGCTCCTGCCGAAGAACCTATTGATCAGGTAGATAACTCTGATGTCTTAGAACAGGAGGAGATAGAACGAGATTGATAAGCTCAAAGATCAACTTTCTAAAGCATTTGAAATGAAAGACTTAGGCAATGCAAAGAAAATACTTGGAATGGAGATAGAACGAGATTGGAAAAAAGGTACAGTCTGGTTGACTCAGTCTCAATATCTACGCAAGGTATCGACAAGATTTAGTTTGAATAATTCAACCAAACCCATTGGTACTCCACTTGCTCCTCATTTCAAGCTTAATGCTCCCATGTGTCCAAGTTCTGACGATGACAAAAGGTATATGGAGAATATTTCTTATGCAAATGTTGTTGGTGCTTTGATGTATGCTATGGTATGTACTCAGCCTGATCTTTCACACGCAGTAAGTGTGGTGAGTTCTTATATGCATAATCCTGGTAAAGAGCATTGGCAGGCTGTCAAATGGATTCTTAGGTACGGATTCTTAGGTACATTCTTGGAACTATTGATGTTGGTATTAAGTTTCAAAAGCAAGAAACGTTTAATCCTGACAACCTTGTAGTTGGTTATGGGGATTCTGATTATGCTGATGATTTGGATAAACGACGATCTACTACGGGTTATTTATTTACTATGGCTGGTTAACCTGTTTGTTGGCGCTCAACATTACCGTCTATGTTGCACTGTCTTCCATCGAAGCAGAGTATGTGTAATAGCCCAAAAATAAATAAACAAATAAACAAATAAAAAGTTAAAATAATAATTAATTAATTAATTAATTAATTAATTAATTAATTTAAAAAAAAAAAAAAAATCTTTCTCCCACCTCTCTCCACTAACCTCCCATCCCTCCCCACAAAAAACAAAAAAACCTGCACAAAAAAAAAAAAAAATAGAAAACAACAATGGTCAGATTTGAGAAGAAGTAAAATGTCTTTGAACAGATTGCAGATTTAGAGATTTTTGTCAGTTATTAAGGTAAAATTCTATCTCAGATTTCCTTTTACTTTATAGTTATGGTTATAAGAAATTAATTTAGTTACGGTTATAAGAAATTAATTTAGGATCAATTTCCTATCTTACCGTCTGTAATAATCAGATCCCATATACAATTATTAGATTTTTGTTGGCATTTTAATTATACTAAATAAGGTTACAAGGTTAGATTCAATAAAATTTTAGGGGCAGATCTATAAACACAAAGATGTAGCCTGTACTTAAAATTGGCCAGTAATATCTGTTTACACAATTGAAAAACTGATTTAGAGAATAAAAAAAAAATGAGAGAGAGAGGGAGATTGAGGAAAGATTTGTTAAACAGTATTTAACAACAAAAGTAAATATCAGAGGTCACGGAGCTTCTTTAAATTTTGTCTAACAGAAAAGATCAGAATTTTAAGATAGCCAATGTAAATTAAGGAAATAATTTTATAGAGTTTAGGGAAATAATTTTATAGAGTTCATACTTGAAACTGATGTCATGAGCTCATATAGGTTGACTCGGATTTCAAAGGATGAACAAATTAAAGATATATTTGTGACAATGACTTAAGCGAGCCAGGTAAGTGACCTTACTATCGGCTTGGTTATATTTGATGTTGACACGTGCCCTGTGGTTCTGTACGTGTCATATATATTGATATGTGTGAATTGTCTGTGAATCGATATACTTCCTGAATGTTATGTTATGTTATAATATGTGGTTTGTATGATAATAATTATGGTATGATGTGCTCAAGGATATGTTTGAGATAGGGCAGGAGACGGATGCACAAAACGAAATGTAACGATAGGAGTAAGATACGTTCATGAAACGTTAGAGTTAGGATACATACCGGAGTGCTATGGATATGAGAGATTGATAAAAGAATACGGTTAGGTTATGGGTAGAAAGGGATAGGTTTGTGATAGATTGATAGAACGATAGCGTTAGGGTACGTTCTTGTGACGATATGACTAAGGTACGTCACGTAATGATATGTCTGTGATAGGTATAAGAACGTTAAGGCTATGGTAAGTTAGAGAACGATATGACTATGAAGTGTTTACGTTATGACTTGGTTATGAAATGATACATTGTATACTAGATTATTGTGCTTAAGTACGAAATCATGTGAACGTGAATGTATGTTATTTATGCTGCTTAGTTGATGTGATATGAATGCATGTGACGATGTGTGGCCCTTGTACGATTATGGCTTGTTACATGAGTATTGGAATGTAACTGAATGAATTGTATGACATGAAATACGGTAAATTGCATGATACATAACCCCGCTAGGAATATGAATGATATATAACGAAATGATAATGAGAATGACATGTAAGCATGAAAACGTGACACGGGGTTATGTTCATTAAATGATGACTTTAGGACTAGTGGGACCTCATGCATATTGTGTGATCATGCATTTGGGGGGATACCCCTATCCCATCACGAGGGTACGGACGCGTACATCCAAATGGCAGGACAACGATCGTTATGCCCTTCATAGCGCTGTCGTGATGGTTTTAGTTTTAACGGGTCCCGGTGGGCCCCCAGAGCATGCCCACCGGCTAGGGACAGTGGCCCAGCGATGTGTGAACTAGCTGGTGAGCCCATACTCGCACGTATGGGCTGCGTGTAGAGTATATGGTACACGTCCACGATTACCCGTTAGGATTACACCGTTGGGAAAACGAAACGAAACGAAAAAGAAACGAAACGAAATGAAAGATAGGTCCCATCATTTTATTGCATGTGATTGTTGCATTTAACCCCAATAGTGGGGTCACTTACTGAGTATTTCTTTAAATACTCAAGCCATGTGCTACTACATTTTTTCAGGTTAAGGCAAGACATTCCTGTACGGCCGACGACAACATCGCAACTCGAGATCATGGCACATGCATAGGTTAGTGGCATTTATTTTCTTAGACTTAGGATAGAATAGGATGTTTTAAACTTAAACGTTTATTTATTTTATTTCGAGTCTTTTTTTGTGTCGTTTTAAAGATGTTTTCGAAACACGTAAGTCCATGGCTGTGTTTTAAGATAAAGGTTATGTTTTATGGAATTTAAATGAAGTCTTCTGCATTCAATGTTTATGGTATGTATACAGTAGCGACCTTAAATTAAATAGAAAATTTCGGGTCGTTACAATATGGCAGTAATGGAAGCTTTTAAAAAAGCTATTTGGATGCATTGTTTGATCAATGACTTGGGTATTTTGCAGGAACATATTGATGTATTTTGTGATAGCAAGAGTGCTATTTATTTGTCAAAAAAATCAAGACCATCATGCTCGTACTAAACATATTGATGTCCGTTTTCACTTTATTCTAGAAATTATTAGTGAAGGGGACATTCGTTTATTAAAAATTGGAACTACTAATAACCTTGCTGATATGTTGACAAAGGTGATCGCTCGTGAAAAGTTTTGGCATTGTTTGGATTTCATCAACGTTGGAAGAAGAGAGTAGTGAGTTGATGTCGTGGCAACCAACCAGTTATCAACTTGGAGATCTTATGACAAGGTGGAGATTGTTGTAAATTGTCATAAGTTTTGATTTGATTTGGTTATTTAGATTAGATTTGATTTAGTTTTTGGATTAGATTTTATTTGGTTATTTGAATTAGATTTAATCTTATTAGATTTGATTATGTAATGTTATATAATGAGAGAGTTCTCCCTCCATTCGGATAATCCATTCCTAACAAGTGGTATCGGAATTTGGGAGAGTTTTGGGTGTCACGTCGTATTTGTTGAGTGACACATTGGTGAGAGTCTTTGTAGTGTGATAGTGAGGTATTCACTTGTAACACTTGGGTTTTTTAGTAATTGGTCCATGGATGTAGGGGAACTTCTTCTCTCAGAACCACGTAAATATCTTGGTGTCTCTTGGTGTAATTCTGTTCACTAGTGTTGTGAGTACATTTGTTCCGCTTTCAGTCCTAACAATAATGTTGTAGAGTTCAAACCTGAAACTGATGTCATGGACTCATATAGGTTGACTCAGATTTCAAAGGACAGAATCGAACTTTCATTAAAGATATATTTGTGACAACGACTTAAACTAGCCAGGTAAGTGACCTTACTATCGGCATAGTTACATTTGCTATTGACACGTGCTCCATGGTTCTGCACGTGTCATATATATTGATATGTGCGAATTGTCTATGGATCGAAATGCTTCTTATTTGTTACGTATATGTTATAATATGTGAATTGTTTGATAATAATTACGGTACGATGTGTTCAATGATATGTTTGAGATAGGATACGAGAAGGATGCACAAAACGAAATGTAACAATAGTAGTACAATACGTTCATGAAACGTTAAGGTTAGGTTACATACCGGAGTGATATGGATAAGAGAGATTGATGGAAGAATACGGTTAGGCTACGTGTAGAAAGGGATAGGTTTGTGATAGATTGATAGAACGATAGCGTTAGGATTGTTAGAACGATAGCGTTAGGTTAAGTTCTTGTGATGAGATGACTAAGGTACGTTCACGTAATGATATGTCTGTGATAGGTATAAGAATGTTAAGGCTAAGATAAATTAGAGAACGATATGACTATGAAGTGTTTCGTTATGACTCATTTATGATATGATACATTGTGATGCAATATGTTATAGTATGATGTGTATATGATGAAATGTTATGTTAAAAGCATAGAACGTTATGTTAGGTCTCTTAAATTGTGTGTATACAGCATGATATGAATGACATGAAATTATGATAAATGACATGAAATATAACCCCGTTGAATTATGTATGATTTGAGAATTGAATAATGAGAAACGATATGACATGAATGATGAACGACATCTGATATGAAAAATGATATGATATGTACATAATGCTAGTAGGTTTGTATTAAAGGATAATGAAAATGGAAAAGTTTTGGGACCTCATGCATTAAATTTTCTCATGCATTTGCGGGGATACCCCTATCACATCACGAGGGTACGGACGCGTACATCCAATGGCAGGACAACGATCATTATGCTTTGCATAGCGCTATCGTGACGATAACTAGTTCTAGCGGGTATCCGGCCTAAGGGGCTCCAAGAGTATGCCCACCGGATAAGGAAGGTGTCCCAGCGGTGTGCGAACTAGTTGGTGAGCCCATACTCGCACGTATAGGCTGTGTGTAGAGTATATGGTACACGTCCAAAATTACCCGTTAGGACAGCACCATAGGAAAAACGAAACGAAACAAAATGAAAGATAGGTCCCATGATTTCATTTCATGTGATGGTTGTATTTAACCCTAATAGTGGGGTCATGTAATAGCCAAAAATAAATAAACAAATAAACAAATAAAAATAATTATAATAAGGTAGTTAAAATAATAATAATAAATAAATAAATAAATAAATAAAAACAACATTTCCCCATTTCTCTCCGCTAACCTCTCATCCCTTCCCACAATTGTCTCTCCTCAACTCATACGAAAGTCAAGCAGAAAAAAAGAAAAACAATAATTGTCGGATTTACTTGATGAAAAAAAAAAAAAAAAAATGAGAATGACCTTTACCCAGTTGAGATTCGCAGAAGATTTACTTGAAGATAGATCCTATTTTTTTTTAGAAATCACAACCAATTATAGTTGGATTTTTGTTGAATTATTACCATGATCCATCTTTTAGTTAGAAATTAAATGTCAAATCATTTATACGATTCTAGTCAATCATGTCATATTAGTAATATTAGATTAAATTTTTATCAGTAGGCAAATGAATAGATTAAAGATAGAATGACCAAAAAATACTTCAAGAAACTGAGATAAGGAAATAGGAAAGAGTGATCCACTGTAAATTTGGAATACATGAGAACAAAATTAAAAGGGAAAGGATAAAAAAAAAAAAATTAAGGATGTAACAACCCGGAAAAACAAGATAAAATGGTAATAATAATAATAATAATAATAATAAATAAATAAATAATAAAAAATATATATATATTAAAAAAAAAAACATTTGTGAATGGATCCCTCCTCCTTCAATCTCTCACCACTACTTCCCTACACTACTTCCCTACAAATAAATTTAGGAATAAATAAAGAATTCTTTTCTAGGAAGATTTACCCAGAATTTCTTCATTCCTACCAAAACAAATAGAAAAAAAAAAAAACAGAAGGTTTTAGCAGATTTTGTTGGGCCGAGAAGATGCATCATTTGAAGATGTCAGTAGTCGTATGTTAAATCTTCCTCTTATTTTATTAAGTAATATTAATTTGGTTACAATTATTTAGTTTTGAATTAGAGATTAAATGAAAAGAATTTTGTATGAGTTTTAGGAAATCACGACCAATTATATTTTAGATCTCTGAACTGTTCAGATCTCCTGAATTGTTGCAATGATTTATGCTGTCAATAATTTTATATGAATTATAGAAAAAGAACCTAACCAAATGAATCGATTGAATTAAAAGCTAAGAATATAATTGTTAACTAAATCAGAACGAAGACAAAAGAAAGAAGAGATGGAAATCCAGAATACGGTTAACACGGAAAAGAGAAAAAAAAAAAAAAGATTTGGAAGGAAGGATAGATTAACAAAATTGGCCAATAATATCTCCAAAATAATTACAGTGGAAGATGGAAGATGGAAGATTGAGAAAAGATTTTGTTGAAAATAATCTTAAAAGAAATAAAACAGGAAACGTAAGAGAGCAAGGAACTCCATCAATTTCGTCTAACAGAAAATATCAGAATTTAAGAATGGCCAAGGTAAATTAGAGAAATAATTTTTAGAGAAATAATTTTATAGAGTTCAAACTTGAAACTGATGTCATGGGCTCACATAGGTTAACTTGGAGTTCAATGGACTTTCATCAAGGATAACGATGGAATCGAACTTTCGTTAAGGATATATTTGTGACAACGACTTAAGCTAACCAGGTAAGTGGCCTTACTATCGGCATGGTTATATTTGATGTTGACACGTGCCCTGTGGTTCGGCACGTGTCATATATATTGATATGTGTGAATTGTCTGTGGATCGATATGCTTCCTATATGTTATGTTATTTATGCTGCTTAGTTGATGTGATATGAATGCATGTGACGATGTGTGGCCCTTGTACGATTTTGGCTTGTTGTATGAGTATTGAAATGCAACTGAATGAATTGTATGACATGAAATACGGTAAATTGCATGATACATAACCCCGCTAGGAATATGTATGATATGTAACGAAATGAGAATGAGAATGACACGTAAGCATGAAAACGTGACACGGGGTTATGTTCATTAAATGATGACTGTAGGACTAGTGGGACCTCATGCATATTGTGTGATCATGCATTTGGGGGGATACCCCTATCCCATCACGAGGGTACGAACGCGTACATCCAAATGGCAGGACAACGATCATTATGCCCTGCATAGCGCTACCGTGGCGGTTTTAGTTTTAACGGGTCTCGGTGGGCCCCCAGAGCATGCCCACAGGCTAGGGACAGTGGCCCAGCGGTGTGCGAACTAGCTGGTGAGCCCATACTCGCACGTATGGGCTGCGTGTAGAGTATATGGTACACGTCCACGATTACCCGTTAGGATTACACCGTTGGGAAAACGAAACGAAACGAAAGATAGGTCCCATCATTTTATTGCATGTGATTGTTGCATTTAACCCCAATAGTGGGGTCACTTACTGAGTATTTCTTTAAATACTCAAGCCATGTGCTACTACATTTTTCAGGTTAAGGCAAGGCATTCCTGTACGGCTGACGACGGCATCGCAACTCGAGATCATGGCACATGCATAGGATAGTGGCATTTATTTTCTTAGACTTAGGATAGAATAGGATGCTTTAAACTTAAACGTTTATTTATTTTATTTCGAGTCTTTTGTTGTGTCGTTTTAAAGATGTTTTCGAAACACGTAAGTCCATGACTGTGTTTTTAAGTTAAAGGTTATGTTTTATGGTATTTAAATGAAGTCTTCCGCATTCAATGTTTATGGTATGTATACAGTACCGACTTTAAATTAAGTGAAAAATTTCGGGTCGTTACAAAGGAATTAAAAACAGAAACTAAATATGGAGGGAAAGGTAAATACAGAGGGTAAATACAGATAACAGTAAAGTTCAGAATAAAGTAGCTGTATCTACTTTTTATACCACAGTAACCATGAAAAATGATATTTTTAATAAAAATATAATTATAGATATATAACATTTCAAGACTTCTAACAATGGACCAATGTAAATTAGAGAAATAATGTTGTAGAATTCAAACCCGAAACTGATGTCTTGAACTCATATAGGTTGACTCGGATTTCAAAGGACGGAATCGAACTTTCATTAAATATATATTTGTGGGGATACCCCTATCCCATCACGAGGGTACGGACGCGTACATCCAAATGGCAGGACAACGATCATTATGCCCTGCATAGCGCTACCGTGGCGGTTTTAGTTTTAACGGGTCCCGGTGGGCCCCCAGAGCATGCCCACAGGCTAGGGACAGTGGCCCAGCGGTGTGCGAACTAGCTGGTGAGCCCATACTCGCACGTATGGGCTGCGTGTAGAGTATATGGTACACGTCCACGATTACCCGTTAGGATTACACCGTTGGGAAAACGAAACGAAACGAAAGATAGGTCCCATCATTTTATTGCATGTGATTGTTGCATTTAACCCCAATAGTAGGGTCACTTACTGAGTATTTCTTTAAATACTCAAGCCATGTGCTACTACATTTTTCAGGTTAAGGCAAGGCATTCCTGTACGGCTGACGACGGCATCGCAACTCGAGATCATGGCACATGCATAGGATAGTGGCATTTATTTTCTTAGACTTAGGATAGAATAGGATGCTTTAAACTTAAACGTTTATTTATTTTATTTCGAGTCTTTTGTTGTGTCGTTTTAAAGATGTTTTCGAAACACGTAAGTCCATGGCTGTGTTTTTAAGTTAAAGGTTATGTTTTATGGTATTTAAATGAAGTCTTCCGCATTCAATGTTTATGGTATGTATACAGTACCGACTTTAAATTAAGTGAAAAATTTCGGGTCGTTACAAAGGAATTAAAAACAGAAACTAAATATGGAGGGAAAGGTAAATACAGAGGGTAAATACAGATAACAGTAAAGTTCAGAATAAAGTAGCTGTATCTACTTTTTATACCACAGTAACCATGAAAAATGATATTTTTAATAAAAATATAATTATAGATATATAACATTTCAAGACTTCTAACAATGGACCAATGTAAATTAGAGAAATAATGTTGTAGAATTCAAACCCGAAACTGATGTCTTGAACTCATATAGGTTGACTCGGATTTCAAAGGACGGAATCGAACTTTCATTAAATATATATTTGTGACAACGACTTAGGTTAGCAAGGTAAGTGACCTTACTATCTGCATGGTTATATTTGATGTGTGACACGTGCTCTGTGGTTCGGCACGTGTCATATATATTGATATGTGTGAATTGTCTGTGGATCGGTATGCTTCCTATATGTTATGTTATGTTATAATATGTGGATTGTATGATAATAATTATGGTATGATGTGCTCTAGGAGATGTTTGAGATAGGATACGAGAAGGATGCACAAAATAAAATGTAACGATAGGAGTAAGATACATTCATGAAATGTTGGAGTTAGGTTACATACCGGAGTGCTATGGATAGGAGATATTGATGAAAGAATACGGTTAGGTTATGGGTAGAAATTAACCATTCACAAATGTTTGCCTACTGATAAACATTTGTAACGACCCGAAATTTTTCACTTAATTTAAGTGTATACATACCATAAACATTGAATGTGGAAGACTTCATTTAAATTCCATAAAACATAACCTTTAACTTAAAAATACAGCCATGGACTTACGTGTTTCGAAAACATCTTTAAAACGACACAACAAAAGACGCGAAATAAAATAAATAAGCGTTTAAGTTTAAAACATCCTATTCTATCCTAAGTCTAGGAAAATAAATACCACTAGCCTATGCATGTGCCATGATCTCGAGTTGCAATGTCGTCGTCAGCCGTACAGGAATGCCTTGCCTTAACCTGAAAAATGTAGTAGCATGGCCTGAGTACTTAAAGAAATACTCAGTAAGTGACCCCACTATTGGGGTTAAATGCAACAATCACATGCAATGAAATGATGGGACCTATCTTTCGTTTCGTTTCTTTTTCGTTTCGTTTCGTTTCTTTCATTTTCCCAACGGTGTAATCCTAACGGGTAATCGTGGACGTGTACCATATACTCTACATGCAACCCATACGTGCGAGTATGGGCTCACCAGCTAGTTCACACACCGCTGGGCCACTGTCCCTAGCCGGTGGGCATGCTCTGGGGCCCATCGGGACCCGTTAAAACTAAAACTGTCACGGCAGCGCTATGCGGAGCATAACGATCGTTGTCCTGCCATTTGGATGTACGCGTCCGTACCCTCGTGATGGGATAGGGGTATCCCCCCCAAATGCATGAACACACAATATGCATGAGGTCCCACTAGTCCTACAGTCATCATTTAATGAGCATAACCCCGCGCCACGTTTTCATGCTTACATGTCATTCTCATTCTCATTTCATTACATATCATACATATTCCTAGCGGGGTTATGTATCGTGCAATTTACCGTATTTCATGTCATACAATTCATTCAGTTACATTCCAATACCCATACAACAAGCCATAATCGTACAAGAGCCACACATCGTCACATGCATTCATATCACATCAACTAAGCAGCATAAATAACATACATTCACGTTCACATGATTTCGTACTTAAGCACAATAATCTAGCATACAATGGATCATATCATAACCAAGTCATAACGTAAACACTTCATAGTCATATCGTTCTCTAACTTACCATAGCCTTAACGTTCTTATACCTATCACAGACATATCATTAGACGTACCTTAGTCATATCATCACCAGAACGTATCCTAACGCCATCGTTCTATCAATCTATGACAAACCTATCCCTTTCTACCCATAACCTAACCGTATTCTTTCATCAATCTCTCCTATCCATAGCACTCCGGTATGTAACCTAACCTAACGTTTCGTGAGCGTATCTTACTCCTATCGTTACATTTTGTTTTGTGCATCCTTCTCGTATCCTATCTCAAACATCTCCTAGAGCACATCGTACCATAATTATTATCATACAATCCACATATTATATAGCATAACATAACATATAGGAAGCATATCGATCCACAGACAATTCACACATATCAATATATATGACGCGTGTCGAACCACAGGGCACGTGTCAACATCAAATATAACCATGCCGATAGTAAGGTCACTTACCTGGCTAGCTTAAATCGTTGTCACAAATATATCTTTAATGAAAGTTCGATTCCATCCTTTGAAATCCGAATCAACCTATATGAGTTCATGACATCAGTTTCAAGTTTGAACTCTATAAAGTTATTTCTCTAATTTAGATTGGCCATCGTAAAATTATGATATTTAGTGTTAGACAAAATTTAAAGGAGCTCACTCCACTTGATATTTCCTGTTTTACTTTTAAATCCTGTTCAACAAATCTTTCCTCAATTTTTCCTCTTCTTCTGTAATTATTTTTAAGAAGGTTGATATTTCCTGTATTTTTCTTATTTCCTTTGTCTTCTTTATGATTTAGTTAACAATTATATTCTTAGCTTTTAATTTAATCATTCATTTGGTTATATTCTTTTCCTATAAGCTTTTAATTTAATCATTCATTTGGTTATATTCTTTTCCTATAATTCATATCAAATTACAACCTAAATCATTGCAACAATTTAATAGATCTAAAATATAATTGGTTTTGATTTCCTAAACTCATACAAAATTCTTTTCATTTAATCTCTGATTCAAAACTAAATAATTGTAACCAAATTAATATTATTTAATAAAATAAAAGGAAGATTTAACGGACCTCTTCAAATGACATATCTCCTCCAGCGGAGCTAGTCTGCTTAAACCTTTTGTTTTCTTTTTCTATTTGTTTTTGTAGAAAGGAAGAATTCTGGGTAAATCTGCTTTTTACAGAGAAGAGATTCGTGATTTGTTGCCAGATTTATTTTCAGGGAAGGAGTGGTGAGAGATTGAAGGAAGGAGGAGGATGGTTACCGGATGTTTTTTTTTCTTTTAGTTTTTATTTATTTATTTATTATTTTATTATTTTAACTTTTTTTTACATAATTATTTTTATTTGTTTATTCATTTATTTATTTTTGGGCTATTACATATATATATATATATATATATTAAACCTAACGGGGCGTTACATTATCTACCCCTAAAAAGAACTTTCGTTCTCGAAAGTCTCCAACTCGTATACTAACTTGGAGAATTTTTCACTTATTTTGACCTTATGCTCTCACGTGGCCTCTTTGGTGTGGTGATTTCGCCACCACACCTTAACGAACGCAATGTTTCTGTTGCGTAACACTTTTACTTCTCTTGCTAAGATTCTTATTGGTTTTTCCTTGTAACTCAAATCTTCATTGAGTTGGAGTGATTTGTAGTCTATTACATGGATAGGTTCCTGTAACGCGAAAAAAAAAAAAAAAAAAACGGGGGGCTAAGTCAACTGAGGGGCAAAAATGTCATTTTGCCCCCTCCAGCCCAAATAGGGGTCCAAGGAGAACCCCGTCAGTTTCCCTGCAAAAGAAAGAAGGAGTTAGAGAGAAATCAGAGAGGAGTCAGCCGGGAAGATTAACGGGCCACCGCCGGAATCCATCTCCAGACGAGACTCGTACAAGGATTGAGAGGCTAGCAAGGCCGACGCTCCGTCAAAACCTAAGAACATTTCGCGAGGTAAGGTTTCTAAACGTCATTGCTCAGATCTGAGTTTTCCCCTACGTGAATCGACCCTTTCACCTAGGAACAACTCAAGCACGGTCTGTGAAGAAGTTTGGTCGAGACCTCAACCCAAAGGCAGAGATCCGAGAGTCATCCGAGAATGGTGAGCGAACTTCCAGCGTTCTTAAATCCTCCGATAGTCAAGAAAAAATTACACAAAAAATACTAGGACGTACCCTGTAACATGATCTAGAACTTTGCCGAAGGAATCATATCGATCCAATTACGGATCGAAAGATATGAAAATCGGAAAAAACCGACTGGGTTTCGGTTTTCAGAGGACAGAGAAGAAAGAAGGAAGAGAGACGGAAGAAGAAGAAAAAAAAAAGCAACGGCCGGCGAGCGGCGGAGGGCGGCGACAGGCGCCGGACACGCGTCGACCACCGGCTGGAGCAACGCAGCTCCAGCGAGGCATCGACACGTGTCGCCTGCAAGCCGGGCCGAACCACACGCGAGCGGAGCCAACCGGACTGGATCGGGCCGGGCCGGCCGACCCGCGACTGCGCGGAAGTGGGCGTGCGTGGCAGGCGCACGTGTAGCCTGCGACTGGCGCCTTCCCGCGCGCGTGGCCACACACTCCCAGCGTGTTGCTGGCGGGTGAGCGCACGTGGAACGGCCAATTTGGCCCGGTTGTTTTCTGTTTTCCCCAATTTTTGTCCCGGTTCCAGTTCTAATACTGTTTTTACATGAATAGGAGCGATATGCCGCTCTAGTCAGACTTAATTTTTCCCTAGAAACTTAGCGGTTTACCATGGCAAGAAGGTACCTCGAAGTGTTCATAGATTGCTAGCGTGTGAATGGTATCTACAGCTTCGTGGGAGGACCAAGGGGTCCCTGATCAGTCCTGTAAGGACCCTAAATTTCCACATATCTAGAGTCGCCACTAACATCTCATGTTCATCTCTAATGCAGAATAAAACCTAAGCATGCTCATCTTTACTAGCGGAAAAATTTAAAACTTCAGAATACTTTAAAACATTGAAAAACACTGCCGGACTTACGCGTTTCAAACATCATGCTGGAGTTCAAAAGACAAAATAAAACGATTACAAATTAATTAATATAAATGAATGAAATGCAAACGCCCTATCCTAACCAAGACTAGGAATTTTAAATATGCAACTATTCTATGCACGCGCCACAGTCTCTGATCACGATGCCACCGTCAACCGTACATGGGAGCCTTGCCTTTACCTGAAAAACAATATGGCACACGGCCTGAGTATTTCGAAGAAATACTCAGTAAGTGACCCCACTATAGGGGCCATGCTAATGCAAACACATGCAATCATGAATAGGGACCTATCTCTAATCATCTTAGGGGTGGCCTCCAGTCTCGGACAAATTGGATGTGTAGTACTTCCCTACACACGACTCACACGTGCGAGTGTGAGTCCCCAGGGCGCTCGCACACCCCCTGGACCCTCTGGTCAAGCTAATCTGTAGCGACGTCCGGAGGTCAGCGGAACCCCATAGTGTCATGCGCCTCATGAACACCCTCATCTGTGTGCTTTCGCACCTGTGCGCATTCGTGCTCATCATAAGGTGCGCGTCCGCACTCATCATCTCTAGGGGAAGTAGCCCTATGCTTATGAACATACAAAATGCATGAGGTCCCTCTAAATCCATCGTAATGTCTCTTCTGACACAACCCTCTAGTCTCATCTCTTTGTTACTCTAGGTAACGCATATCGTGGGTATTTATATTAATATCATTTTCATGCTCTTAGGGTTGTGTCTTACGTCGATCTAACGACATGATGCAATATGGCACTCATCATCATCTAGCATGCTCAATATGGAAAACATCATCATATTAAGGTAAAAATCATGCAATCATCATGCTCATCATAATGCCACAACGTGCGTCAAACATATTAAGCGTCACTCAACAAAATATGTATAAACTGGCACATATCATCAAGCATCATACAATTTATATAGCCTATCCTATAGTAAGGCCACTTACTTGGTTGGCCTCGGCCGAAGTACTCTCCCTAAATAGCTAAACGTAAGCTCCCGTTCCGTGAGAGCTGCTTCCTACTTCGCTGGGGTTTGTTTCCTTAATCGGGGCCGAAAACAGATCCGGGAGGGTCGAAACAGTGGAAACCGGGCTAAAAACAGGTGAGCCGAGCCGAACAGCCGCTGGAGCCGCCGGAGCGTCACCGGAGGGAGCCCGAGCCGTTTGCGCCGAGCCGAGCCGAGGACTGCCGCGCCGCTGTGTGACACGTGGCAGCAGCAGAGAAAGCCACGTCGGGCGGTAGTGTCGGGTCGAAGCGCGGGTCGCAGTCCGGTTCGGGTCGTGGTTCGGGTTGCAGGCTGTGGAAGGCTACTGGGCCAAGGCTAAACGTTGGGCCTCGGCTTACTGGGCTGGGCCGCAAGTGTTTGGTTTGCAAGCCGGCTCAATTGGACCGTGGGTCTAGTCTGGGTTGGTTCAACTGAACCGTAGCTTCTGGGCCGGTTTGAGGTTTGGGCCGTTGTAGTTGGGCTGGGCCGAAGGCAGAGGCCAAGGGGGGAAACGGGCTGGCTCTCCCGGGTTCTGGGTTCGGGTTGACCCGGATCCATGGATCTCGTCTTCCTTACCCGACTTTGGCCGATTTTCTGGCGAGTTTTCTCTCTCCTTCCCGCGGCGTTTTCGTTGCCGATTTCGGTCCTCTTCCTTCTCTTTTTCTCTTTGTTCGTCGTCCTTCTTTCCTTTTTGGGAGTTTTGCGGCCTAAAAGCTCCTAAAAGCCATAGATCTAAGAATCGATTAAGAAACCTAACTTTCCGACCTCGGTTACCGACGACGACGCTTACGAAATAACACCAAATGCCCCTGAGTTATTGTGCTTTCGTTAGGGATCTCTCTTACGGTAGTAACAGGTTGTTTGGTGTCGGTTTAAGGGTGATTTGAGGGCTCGTCGGAGAAACTGAAACACTCGCCGACGTTTGTCCAAAATCTCTCTCTCTCTCTCGAAATTTTTTCTCTCTTTTCTCCCTTTGTCGGCGTTCTGAAGATGCTGGGCTGAGGGTGGGCGTGCTGTGGCCATCGTTTCGCGTGGGTTCCGCGAAACACGGCGGTCGCCGGAAAACTCGCGGGTTTTCCGGCGACTGGGTTTTTTTTTTTTTTTTTTTTTTTTTTTTTTTTTTTTTTTTTTTTTCGTTTTCTCGTTTTTCATTTATTATATATATATATATATATATATATATATATATATATATATATATATATATAATATTTTCTTTTTCTTTCTTTCTTTCCCGGGTCGTTACAAGTCCTTACTGCTCTTAGCCATTTCGCATGGGAAATGTGTCCCCACGTCGTACAGCCCATTAGGTGCATGGGAACGGGTTGGGTCGCGCCCCCCATAAGGGGTACTCAGCACACCCCTAGGCTAGGTACCATATAGTCCCATATAGCCATGTAAAGGTAGCACCTCATAGAGAGATACTGACCATATTAGCTTGGCATAAAGAACCTCTAGGCGTTTAATGAGAGAATGAAAAACCAGTGAAACCCAAGGGGCAAGCCCCAAGGGACCTAGATTAGAGCCAGACGTCCTAGAACCGAAATAGGAAATCGTGGCAACCAGTTAAATTAAGATGCGAAGAGAGCCTACAAGTAGGTGGCTTACTGAGTATAATTTTTATACTCATCCTTGCTATGTTTTCCTTTTTTTCAGGAGCGCAAGGCGTCGGTCAAGTGTGGGCGTGATCAGAAGGGAAGTGTCACAGAGGAATGGGTTGTCCCGGGGCGTCAGTCCAGTCTTAGTCTTTATTTTTATATTCACATTCTTTTGAAATTTATTTTCCAAACGGTCTTGTGTTCTGTGTTTGTCGTTTGAAAAACTTTATTGGAATTTGATGATTTTCGTTATTTCATATTTAAATCTCTTGTGCATTTGTGTCGTGTCGTTAGTCACGGTCCGTAGTAAATATTGGGCTGTGACAGTTCCGTAATGTACTTCCTCAGCATCAACACGTGAAATACATCGTGCACTCCTGAGAGGGTGGGAGGTAGGGCTAACTTATACACTAATAGACCAATTCGCTCTGGAATCTCGAATGGCCCAATGAATTTAGGACTTAACTTGCACTTACGTCCAAACCTCAAGACACCTTTCATAGGTGCCACCTTGAGAAATACTGGGTCCCTATCTCGAATTCTAAGCTTCTACACCTTACATCAGCGTAGCTTTTCTGTCTACTTTTAGCTGTATGCATCCTCGCTCGAAATTTTTGGACAGCCTCATTGGTGAGTCGAACCAGCTCGAGTCCTACTAACTCTCGTTCACCTACTTTGTCCCAACATAGTGAGACCTACACCATTTCCCATACAGGGCCTCAAATGGTGTCATACCAATAGTGGCTTGCAAGATACTATTATATGAGAATTCCATGAGGTGGAGTTTGGAATCCCAACTTCCCTTAAAATCTAGTACGTAAGCGCGTAACATGTCCTCTAGAATTTGGTTTAAACGCTTCGTTTGTCCATCTATTTAGGGGTGGAAGGCGGTACTAAAGTCGAGGCGAGTACCCAGCACTTTTTGAAGTTCGCGCCAGAATGCTGACGTAAAGCGTGGGTCCTGATCTGACACTATAGATACTTGGACTCCATGTAGTCTAACTATTTCTTTCACATACAGCTGTGTGCAATTGTCAACTGTATATATAGCTTTCCCAGGTAGTCAACCTATCGACAACTACCCGATCATTGTATAGCCTTTAAGCATTTTGGGTAATCCTATTATGAAGTCCATTGCTATGTTTTCCCACTTCCACTCTGATATGCTTAGGAATTACAACAACCCCGTCGCCTTTTGTTTAGGAGCTTTCACTTATTGACAAACTAAGCACTTGATCACAAACTCGGTCACGTCCCTCTTCATGCTTGTAACGACCCTAATATTTTACCTATTTAATCTAAGGTCATTACCATACTTTGAAATGCGGAATATACATTTAATGGACCATATTCATAAATGCTGTTCGCACTCGCCTTTTTATTACCTAAAAAACAAAGATTACAAGGGAAAAAGGGAAACATTATTGAAAGAAAGGAAAAAGCAATAAAACCAAGAATGAATAGTTTATTCTACCTAAGGTTTATTATGCAAATACATTTCATCCCATTCTAACCTATACTAGAAATGGAAAAAAAAAACAACCAACTACCCTATGCATGTGCCACGACCCTGAGGTGTCCGATGTCGTCGTTGTTGTCACATGGGTGCCTTGCCCTTATCTGCAAAAGTAAAGTAGCACGAGGCTTGAGTATTTCTAGAATACTCAGTAAGTGACCCCCCTATCGGGGTTATGCGACAAACACATGCAATGAAATGATGGGACCTATCGTTCCGTTTCGTTTCTTTTTTGTTTCGTTTCGTTTCATTTCATTTCGTTTTCCCAATGGTGTAGTCCTAACAGGTAATCGTGGACGTATACCATATACTCTACATGCAGCCCATACGTGCGAGTATGGGCTCACCAGCTAGTTCGCACACCGCTGGGCCACTGTCCCTAGCCGGTGGGCATGCTCTGGGGGCCCACCGGGACCCGTTAAAACTAAAATCGTCACGGCAGCGCTATGCAGAGCATAACGATCGTTGTCCTGCCATTTGGATGTACGCGTCCGTACCCTCGTGATGGGATAGGGGTATCCCCCCAAATGCATGAACACACAATATGCATGAGGTCCCACTAGTCCTACAGTCATCATTTAATGAGCATAACCCCGCGTCACGTTTTCATGCTTACATGTCATTCTCATTCTCATTTCATTACATATCATACATATTTCTAGCGGGGTTATGTATCATGCAATTTACCGTATTCCATGTCATGCAATTCATTCAATCACATTCCCATACTCATACAACAAGCCATAATCGTACACGGGTCACACATCGTCACATGCATTCATATCACATCCAATAAGCAGCCTAAATAACATACATTCACATTCACATGATTTCGTACTTAAGCATATTAAGCTAGCAAACAATTTAATGGCACGTGCATAAACCACAGGCACATGCCAACATACAGCAATTAATGCGTAACCTACAACGGGTGAGCCACTTACTTGGTAGGCCTTAGCCGAAGTACTCCCTAGAATCTAACGTAAGCTCCTAGCTCCTCGTGGACGTTCTACACTTCCGTTGGTGGTTGGTTCCTATTGGTTCATGAGTCACTTCCGTTAGTATTCCACAAATAATAATAAATTCCCAACTGGAATTTGTGAAATACGACCTTAACATGTTCCCTTTTACCTTAAACAGGGCTGAAACCGGGTCCGGGAGGGTCGGAACGGTGTCAAACGGGTTGGAAATAGGTTTCCCGAGCCGAATAAGTCGTCGGAGCCGAGGAGCCGCCGCCGAGCCGATGAAGTCGCCTGAGCCGAGAGGAGCCGCACTACAGATGTGACACGTGGCACAATCAGAGGGCGACGCGTGTGTAGGCGTCTCGAGTCGAGGCGCGGGTTAATGGGTCGCTCGCGGGTCTCGGGCCGAACGCGGGTGACGGGCCGCGCGGTGATGGGCCGGCTCGCGGGTGACGGGCCGTGGGGTGATGGGTCGGCTCGCGGGTGAAGGCCAGGTGTTTGGGCTGCGGGTAACGTGGGTTCTGGGCCGACCGAAGGGACGGGGTTCGGTTCGGGTTTCCGAATCTGAATCTTGGGTTGAACTTTGTCCTCTTCGCCCGACTCCTGCGCAATTTTCCGGCGGTCTCTCTCTCTCCTCGACAACGTCGTCCCGACGTCCTTTTTTCCCCTTTTTTTTCCCCGTTCCCGAGCTTATCCTTCACCCTAACCCCGTTTTTTGTATAGATTTCGTTGGTAAGGGCCTCGCACTCCCGGATCTGGAGAAGCTTGGAAGTCCGCCGTTCTGTCTTCCTTGCCGACGGTGTTCAGCGTACGAAATTCGTCTAAAACCTACTCCTGATGTGTGTAAAGGGTTTTGGGATTACTTTTGTGGTGTGAAATGGAGGTTTTCGACGTCGATTCGTATGGTTCGGCTTCGCCGGAGTTCCGTCGGTTTTCTGTTCTCTCTCCTTTTTCCTTACCATTTTCGTTTCTTTGTAGGTGCTTTCAGGGTGGCTGAAGGTCGGGGACGCGATTTGTGGCATCCCAGCCCTCGGTCGCCCTTTGTGGGTCGTGTGCGAGCGAAAACTCTGGCGTTCGCCTGAGTTTTCGGCTCTGCCGACGACCATCATTTTTTTTTTTTTTGTTTTTTTTTTTTTTTTTTTTTTTTGGTTCCGTTACAATGCTCTTGCACCAGAAGTGTTGTTTTAAATCTTGGTACATCTTAGTACCTCCTAGGTGCATGACAAATGGCGAGTTGTGAGCTTCCATCAGTATCTCCTTTCTTAATTCTTCTATTGCCAGAATACATAGGCGTCCCTGATACAATAGTCCTTCGTTTGAGGACTTTGAGAATCCGTCTATTGGACTTTCGTCTAACTGTCCTCGGACTTTTTGTAGGTTAGGATCCTCTCGTTGGGAGGTAATAGTTCTCTGCCTAAGGGTAGGTTGTACTAAGAGTCGGGCCAGCTATGCTATGACTTCCTCGGTCGCTACAGCTATGTTGGCCCGCTCGAATTCCCTTTGTACCCTTACTTCCCTCGTAATGAGGGCCGACGAATGAGTCGTCTTTCTACTCAAAGCATCTGCGACCATGTTTGCTTTCCCAGGGTGGTACTGGATATCTACATCGTAGTCCTTCACCAATTCTAACGACCTTATCTGCCTCGTATTTAACTCTTTCTAGATGAAGAAATATTTTAAGCTCTTGTAGTCGGTAAAAATTTGAGTTTTCTCTTCATACAGGTAGTGTCGCATAATTTTTAGTGTGAGCACTACGGCGGCTAACTCAAGGTCATGGGTATGGTAATTCTTTTCGTATTTTTTAGTTGACGGGACGCGTATGCGACAACCTTGTCGTATTGCATTAATACACATCCCAGTCCTTTCATGGAGGTGTCACTATAAATCACATACCCTTCTGAGCTCTCGGGTTCCGTGAGTACTGGGGTGGTTACTATTAAATAAAAGCTATGGTCCTTAAATTTAGTTAAGTTGTTTTGACCTTTTAAATCTCTGAATTCACGCTAATGGAAGAGCATAAATTTTGCTAGACATCCCAGTCCCCGCTCGTCCCCGATCACTTCGAGCAAGTTGCGATTTTGATCGAGACATTGCTTGACGTGAACGACCTAACGGTGGAAGAGGTGATCGGAAGACTGCGTAACGTCGAGCAACGAAAGAAAATTACTGCTTCAGCTATCGACAAGGGGGGTCATCTACTCCTCGCTGAGGAGGAATGACTTGCACGCCTAAAGCTTCGCGACAACACCGGCGAGAGCAACGGGCCCTCCAGCCGCAAAGGTGGTAAGAAGCCATGGAAAGCTCGCGGGCGCACGCGCGGGAAAGATGGGGATCAAAAGACGAAGTCGACCGATGGCAGGCCGATCCAGTGCTCAAACTGCGGGAAGAGAGGTCACCTAAGCAAGAATTGCTGGAGCAAGCTCAGGAACAAGGAGAAGGCCGAGAAGGCCCATGTATAAACTATGTCGTACGATGCGGTATATGAGTTATGATGATGTGTGAGTTATGATGCTTGATGATATGCGTAATATATATATATTTCGATGATTGACGTACTTGATATGTTTGATGCACTTTGTGGCAATATGATGAGTATGCTGATTGCGTGACGTTTACCTTAATATGATGATGTTTTCCATATTGAGCATGCTATATGATGATGAGTACCATATTGCATCATGTCGTTAGATCGACATAGGACACAACCCTAAGAGCGTGAAAATGATATTAATATAAATATCCACGAGTACGTGTTACCTAGAGTAACAAAGAGATGAGACTAGAGGGTTGTGTCAGAAGAGACATTACGATGGATTTAGAGGGACCTCATGCATATTGTTGACCTTCAAACATTGCTATAGATTAGCTTAACCAGAGGGTCCAAGGGTGTGCGAACGCCTTGGGGATTCACAGTCGCGCGTGGGATTCACACTCATACGTGGGATTCACAGTCGCACGTGCGAGCGCCATGTGAATCATGTGTAGGGAAGTACTACACATCCAATTTGTTCGAGACTAGAGGCCACCCTTAAGATGATTAGAGATAGGTCCCTAATTCATGATTGCATGTGTTTGCATTAGCATGGCCCCTATAGTGGGGTCACTTACGGAGTATTTCTTAGCCGTGTGCCACATTGTTTTTTAGGTAAAGGCAAGGCGCCTATGTACGGTTGACGGCGGCATCATGATCAGAGACCGTGGCGCGTGCATAGGATAGTTGCATATTTAAAATTCCTAATTTTGGTTAGGATAGGGTGTTAGCATCTCATTTATTTTAATTATTTAATTTGTAATCGTTTTATCTTATTTTGAACTCTAGCATGATGTTTGAAACACGTAAGTCCAGCAGTGTTTTATAATGTTTTAACGTATTTTGAAGTTTTAAATTTTTTCGCTAATAAAGATGAGCATTCTTAGAATTATATTCTACATTAGAGATGAGCATGAGACGTTAGTGGCAACTCTAGATATGTGGAAATTTAGGGTCATTACAGTTGGTATCAGAGCTCTAGGTTTTAGATTTTGTAGACTAGCCTACGATGTAGGTTTGGCACGTTCCATGGTCCCAACGTCGATGCTCCGTCACCGTCAGGTATGCCTTGCACAAGATAAGAAAAGAGAAACGTTTTTGAACTCGCCTGCATTTTTATGTTAATATTACTGAAATTGTGGTGATATTTCACGTATTTATTTAAGAGTATAATGTGATGTGTTGCATGCTGAGTGATTTTGTTTGCAATATGATGTGAACTTAGTATATGTGATGTATAGCATAAGTTCATAAGTAATGAGCCTTAGGCTTAAGAGATGTTATCTTGGTTTCTAAAACCATGTTGCCTAGGTAACGCGAAAGAGTAAGACGAGGAAAGGGACGACCTCCTATTAGAGGTAGAGGATGAGGTGAGGCTGAAGGGAGCCCTCCTCGAGAAGGATCAGAGACAGAGTTTGAATTAGAACTCTTATTCCATGTATGGTCGGCAAGCACCCTTGCAAGGGTAGGCCTAGTAACTAAGGATAGAGTAAAGAATGGCCAAGTAATAGTAGTCGACCAAACTCTAAGCGTAAACCTAATAGTTGTAAAGATGACCAACTTCGATGTAATACTAAGCATGGATTGACTAGCTGCAAACCGTGCTAGTATAGACTGTCGCAAAAAAAAATGATATTCTCACCACCGGTGAGACCTA
>CM031890.1:6255678-6278178 GCA_018691285.1 Cucurbita argyrosperma subsp. sororia | reverse complement strand
CTCTCCAGCCATTTTTAGGATAGGTTATATTTAAATAGGAAATCTGTTAGAATATTTTCATAACCTGATTTGAAGGCAGTCAAAATTTCATCCTTCTCTCTCTCTTCTTATTTTACGCATTTTATTTTCCTTCTAACAACCTCCTGTTGTCGACAATTTTCTCTCACACAACTTGTTGTCGACAATTTTCTCTCACCGAAAATAAAGGATTTCCCGGCCGATTATTTGAGATCCAACAAATAATAGTCATCTTTGGTAAGAGAAGAAAACAGAATAGATTGAAAATGACTTTCTTTAATTGGATAGTCAATATTAGGAAAGAGGAAAAAACAGAATTGATTACCAATTGCTTTACAATTTGCATAGTCATAGGAACCAAAAAAAAATATAGAGAGGAGAGAAACAAAGTGGTAAGAGAATGGAAAATCTGAGAAATTATTATTATTTGTACCCAGAGAATATAATATTATAACAAACCATAGTTGAATTGAATGATTCAAGTAGCATGAAATAATATTGACATATTTTCAATTTAAGTTTTACTAACTAAAAAAATTTAGAAACAATGAAAATGTGGAATTCGATTTTTACGACGACCGTTTTAGAGCCATACTTTACATTGTTAGTTGGATTATTAATTAAAATGTGAAATACTAACGAAAGGTGACGAACGGTGCGATATGAAGCGAACTCCAGCAACCTTTGGAACAGCTCTCGAGGAACGGGAGCTTACGTTAATTAAATTAGGGAATACTTCGGCTAAGGCCAACCAAGTAAGTGGCCTTACTATAGGATAGGCTAAAGATTGTTTGAATTATGATGATGTGTGAGTATGACATTGTGTTGTGATGTCTGTTAAATGTACGTTATTTATGTTTTGATGCATGACGTACATGTTATATTTTATGCACTTAATGGCTTCTATGATGAGTACGATGTTATTAACATGATGATGTTTTCGATGTTGAACATGTCTTATGATGTTGTTTGTCATATTGCATCATGTCGTTAGATCGACATAGGACACAACCCTAAGAGTATGAAAATGATATTAATGTAAATATCCACAAGCACGTGTTACATAGTGTAACCAAGAGATGAGACTAGAGGGTTGTGTCAGAATAGATGTATTGGACTTAGAGGGACCTCATGCATGTTGTATGTTCATAAGCATAGGGCTACTTCCCCTAGAGATGATGAGTGCAGACGCGCACCGTATGATGAGCACGAATGCGCACAGGTGTGAATGCATACAGATGAGGGTCTTCATGAGGCGCATGACACTATGGAGTTCCACTGACCTTTGGACGTCGCTACAGATTAGCTTGACCAGAGGGTCCAGGGGGTGTCCGAGCGCCCTGGAGATTCACACTCGCATGTGTGAGTTGTGTGTAGGGAAGTACTACACATCCAATTTGTCCGATACTGGAGGATACCTTTAAGATGATTAGAGATATGTCCCTAATTCATGATTGTATGCGTTTGCATTAGCATGGCCCCTATAGTGGGGTCACTTACTGAGTATTTCTTCGAAATACTCAAGCTGTGTGCCACATTGTTTTTTAGCTAAAGGGAAGGCGCCCATGTATGGTTGACAGTGACATCGTGATTAGAGACTTTGGCGCGTGCATAGGGTAGTTGCATATTTAAAATTCCTAGTCTTGGTTAGGATAGAGTGTTTGCATTTCATTTATTTAAATTATTTAATTTGTAATTGTTTTATCTTGTTTTGAACTCCAACATGATGTTTGAAACACGTAAATCCGACAGTGTTTTCTAATGTTTTAACGTATTCTGAAGTTTAAAATTTTTTCGCTAATAAAGATGAGCATTCTTAGAGTTATATTTTGCATTAGAGATGAGCATGAGATGTTAGTGGCGACTCTAGATATGTGAAAATTTAGTGTCGTTACATATTTTAGGGAAGGGGCATAGAGATGAAAGGAGAGGTGGTCAGTTACTTTTTTTTTTTTTTTCTTTTTTAATGTATTATTTTTATTTTAATATATATATATATATATATATATATATATATATATATATATATATATATATATATATATATTTATTAAACCTAATGGGGGCGTTACAAGCTTAGCATAATACATAAAACATGTTTCTCAAAAATCTCAACCTCGGCATAATGGTAATTTTATAATAACATTTATACCACGTATACTCATCCAAAAATACCCTTCCGAAGTCCTTAACATATATTATGACCACATCATACCTCTATGTGCAGACAAACAAGGAGGTGACATGTGATTGGCGCCTATATGACCATGTGAGGACCAAAAAGGACAAGTGTCATGATGCGACCGAAGAAGAGTATGCATGAAAGAAAAGCTTAAGCATAAGCTAGGCTAGATGCAACAAGTAGTCATGAGTGTTAGAGACAAGCTTAAAGAGGGTTTAGAGTTATAAGCTACCCAATGGTACATGTGTATTTCATAATATTTGTGAGCATTGCAATATGAGCATCTTAGGCGTCTTCTTTTGAAAATGGGTTTTTTTAGAACAGACACGAGAAATGACTTGGCATAGACACAAAAGGTTTCATGCCTCAATAGCGTCCACATAGATAGATATTTGGGATGTCTTGATGATATAGTGACTCATGGGCTGATTCTTGATAAGCGTGCCCAAGTGAGTAGTGATAGCCAATGACATCTCAAGACTTGGAATGACATCACAAAGCATGGTTCATGTTGTCGCAAACCAAGATGATGAGATGAGATGTAACGTTACATTTGAAGTATCTTGACCTAGAGTAGATGTAAGTCAAGCCGAAAGACTTGGCCTTGAATAGTGGCAAGTCGGCTAGAGTCACAAACAAGTGAACATGCACGCACGAGTGACGTGTATGGCTAAATTAACTTAGTTTTTGCATGAGTTATATTCAATCAACAAAGATGAACCTCGCCTAAGGGTCGAGAAAGCCACAAAGGTGGGTGAAAATAACAATAGAGCTTGAGTTTTCCTTAACGCTTGCTATGATCGTGTTGAGATCATGACATTGCACAATCCAAAAAGTACGACCATAACACACTACACTCTCTAACTCTTTGTTCCTTTTTTCATGAACTTATCAGAGTCTTTATTGAATTGCTAACCCTCTTCTTGTTGTGATATGAACCTGATCATAATTTTAAGTTATAGTGTTTATTTAATGTATTTTGAGGCTTATTTACATAGTAGTTAATTTTAGTCATAAAGTATATATAATGGCTAATTATGGTCATGAAATATAGTTACAACTCTTGGAATGTCCCATGAAGGTTAAAGTTTTTATTTTTAAGCTATATAAAATCATGTATGTTATCTTTGTAAAATAAACTTGGAAAATGTAGTAAAAGGAGCATTTTTGCTTTCTTATAGCGAATACGTAAATTTCTTTGCAATTCTATGTAGTTTAGGTTACATGTAGAATCATTCAAGTTCGACATGATCAATTTTGCTTGTGGAATGATTCGAATCTCAAACAAGTGTTCTTGCCTTGAGATATTCGATCAAGAAGATAATCTGAATCTTACTTCCCTTGTAGTGATTCTTTATCAGGTATCAGAACTTCCCCTTGGATTGATTCCTTATCATGTTGTATCTCATGTAATGGCTCAATATATACCCTCATAGCTTCACAATAATGCCCTCATAGCCTCACAATGGCATACACTTGACTCCTTCTAGGTTCATCTATGCCCATTTGGGGTTTTGTGGGGTCTTAGAGTAAAACTATATGGCTTGTGTCACATACCCTAATCTCATGTGTTTATGAGGATTTATTTTCAACTACTGAGTTATCAGAGCATTATAGAAAATATCATTCAAACTTGTTAGTTCATTATTGAATGACTATCTAATTAGCCACATAATGTCATCACATTGTGCCTGTCATGCTAATAGACTCATGCAAACTCTTATCCATGTGAGCAAGTTCATAACCAGCGAATAGTTGAAGATTCCTGGATCATCCCCAAATAAGTTCATGACCAGCGAATACTTGAAGATTCCTTGATCATCCCCAAATGAGTTACGTGTGTGGCACATAATTATGTTTAGGGCACAATGTTGGTGAGGGGTGACAAGTTCTTGATAAACTGCTACAAACGATTATGGACCCATCCATGTGACAAGTTCATCAATAGGAGCTATTACCTCACTACTAATTCCTACTTTCTCATAGAACTTGTAAGGGTGACCCATAACAAGTATTACTATGCAAATCTTCGACCCCTCGAGATGAGTTCATGATGAAGGGTGAGTAGGCGAGCCCCTTAATTATTTCTGCATGGAAGTTTGCTGCTAAAGTTGTCAATCACGAGTTCTGAGACAAAGTGTAACATCTAGCATAACCTAAGTTCTCTACTTACTCAAGGTTCATTGCTTTAATGTGCTATCTAGCTCTTAAGTCCATGTGGGCATACAAAATGATCTCTCAAATCTATACTGTAACAACCCTAAATTTCCACATACTCAGAGTCGTTACTAACGTCTCATGCTCATCTATAATGCGGAAATATAATTCTTACATGAACATAATTGATAACGTAAACTAAAAAAAAAAAAGGTTTAAAACAACTTCTTCTCTCGAAAACACAGCCATGGTTGTAACACCCCAAAAATAAATAAATAAACAAATAAAAATTATTATTATGTATAAAAAAAAATAATAATAGTAATAATAAATTAATAAAAAAAAGTAAATTAAAAAAATTAAAAAAAAAACATTATTCCCTCTTTTCTCTTGCAAATGAAACAGAAATGAAAAATCTCAGATTTGAGAAAACAGACATGCCTCACATCAAATTTATAGGAGATAGGTTGACAGAGATAATCAAGATTTACATGGGAGAGGGGAGAGAGATTTGAGATTCTCGGTAAGTTATATTTCAGATCTCCTTCCCTTTTATCCAATTATTTAGTTTTATTTAGCAAGATACGTCATTATCAATAGCAGAAACAAAATAGAATTGATTAAATTGGCCCGGAGTAATTGCCAACCTAATTGAAAAAGTAACAAACAAAAATAAAAAGAAAGGATTAAACAGATTTAACTAATCAGAATTTCTTCTCTCCTACAAAAACAAGCACAAAAAGGGTTCAGATTAAGTTTTGTTTGGGTAAAAAGAGATATTTCTCTAAAAAGAGATAATGCATTTGAAGAGGTCAGTAGTTTTCCTTTTATTTTATTTAATGATACTAAAAGTCATTCTCAAACAGAGAGATAATTAAAAGAAATAAAACACAGTAAGAGACCGAGAGGGTAATTAAAAGAAATAAAACACAGTAAGAGACAGAGAGGGAAGACTGTGAATATAATTGAAAATTATCTGGAAAATGTTAAAAGGATATTAAACACCATCAGAGAAAATAGAATATTTGGGAAATTTTAATGAGTATTAAATGGTTTGTATGAAAATAATACTATAACAAACATATATAAATATTTCAACACCTAACTCAAGCAAAGACTTTAACGTTCAAGACTCTAACGTTCGCATGAAGTATAACACATGGGTCAACATAAATTAGAGAAATAATTTTATAGAGTTCAAACTTGAAACTAATGTCATGGGCTCACATAGGTTGATTTGGAGTTCAATGGACTTTCATCAAGGACAACGACGGAATCGAACTTTCATTAAGGATATATTCGTGACAACGACTTAAGCTAACCAGGTAAGTGACCTTACTATCGGCATGGTTATATTTGATGTTGACACGTGTCCTGTGGTTCTATACGTGTCATATATATTGATGTGTGAATTGTCTGTGGATCGATATGCTTCCTATATGTTATGTTATGTTATAATATGTGGTGTGTATGATAATAATTATTGTACGATGTGCTCAATGATATGTTTGAGATAGGGTACGAGAAGGATGCACAAAACGAAATGTAACGATAGGAGTAAGATACGTTCATGAAACGTTAGAGTTAGGTTACATACCAGAGTGCTATGGATAGGAGAGATTGATGGAAGAATACGGTTAGGTTATGGGTAGAAAGGGATAGGTTTGTGATAGAATGATAAAACGATAGTGTTAGGGTACGTTCTTGTGACGATATGACTAAGGTACGTCACGTAATGATATGTCTGTGATAGGCATAAGAACGTTAAGGCTATGGTAAGTTAGAGAACGATATGACTATGAAGTGTTTACGTTATGACTTGGTTATGATATGATACATTGTATGCTAGATTATTGTGCTTAAGTACGAAATCATGTGAACGTGAATGTATGTTATTTATGCTGCTTAGTTGATGTGATATGAATGCTTGTGACGATGTGTGCCCTTGTACGATTATGGTTTGTTGTATGAGTATTGGAATGTAACTGAATGAATTGTATGACATGAAATACGGTAAATTGCATGATACATAACCCCGCTAGGAATATGTATGGTATGTAACGAAATGAGAATGAGAATGACATGTAAGCATGAAAATGTGACACGGGGCTATGTTCATTAAATGATGACTGTAGGACTAGTGGGACCTCATGCATATTGTGTGATCATGCATTTGGGGGGATACCCCTATCCCATCACGAGGGTACGGACGCGTACATGCAAATGGCAAGACAACGATCATTATGCTCTGTATAGCGCTGCCGTGACGGTTTTAGTTTTAACGGGTCCCGGTGGGCCTCCAGAGCATGCCCACCGGCTAGGGACAGTGGCCCAGCGGTGTGCGAACTAGCTGGTGAGCCCATACTCGTTATGCATTGCACGAATGGGCTGCGTGTAGAGTATATGGTACACGTCCACGATTACCTGTTAGGATTACACCGTAGGGAAAATGAAACAAAACGAAACAAAACGAAACGAAACGAAACGAAAGATAGGTCCCATCATATTATTGCATGTGATTGTTGCATTTAACCCCAATAGTGGGGTCACTTACTGAGTATTTCTTTAAATACTCAAGCCATGTGCTACTACATTTTTCAGGTTAAGGCAAGGCATTCCTGTACGGCTGACGACGGCATCGCAACTCGAGATCATGGCACATGCATAGGATAGTGGCATTTATTTTCTTAGACTTAGGATAGAATAGGATGTTTTAAACTTAAACGTTTATTTATTTTATTTCGAGTCTTTTGTTGTGTCGTTTTAAAGATGTTTTCAAAACACGTAAGTCCATGGCTGTGTTTTAAGATAAAGGTTATGTTTTATGGAATTTAAATGAAGTCTTCCGCATTCAATTTATGGTATGTATACAGTAGCGACCTTAAATTAAGTAGAAAATTTCGAGTCGTTACAATGGTCTTACGTGTTTAAATATGAAATATTAAAATTTAGAGAAAACAAAAACAAATACAAAATAATATAAAACAATGAAATGCAAAACAACCTATTCTAACTTAAGACTAGAAATTTAAATATGAATCTACCCTATGCACGTGCCACAGTCTCCGTGCGCAATGCCGTCGTCCTCCGTACAAGTGCATCTTACCTTTACCTCAAAAAAAATGATGTGGCACATGGACTGAGTATTTCAAAGAATACTCGGTAAGTGGCCCTACTATAAGGGCCATGCAAATGCAAACACATGCAATCATGATTTAGGGACCTATCTCTAATCATCTTAGGGGTGGCCTCCAGTCTCGGACAAATTGGATGTGTAGTACTTCCCTACACACGACTCACACGTGCGAGTGTGAATCCCCAGGGCGCTCGCACACCCCCTGGACCCTCTGATCAAGCTAATCTGTAGCGACGTCCGGAGGTCAGTGGAACCCCATAGTGTCATGCGCCTCATGAATACCTTCATCTGTGTGCATTCGCACCAGTGCGCATTCGTGCTCATCATATGGTGCGCGTCCGCACTCATCATCTCTAGGGGAAGTAGCCCTATGCTTATGAACATACAGTATGCATGAGGTCCCTCTAAATCCATCATAATTTCTCTTCTGACAACCCTCTAGTCTCATCTCTTTGTTACTCTAAGTAATACATACTCGTGGATATTTATATTAATATCATTTTCACGCTCTTAGGGTTGTGTCCTATGTCGATCTAACTACATGATGCAATATGACACTCATCATCATATAACATGCTCAATATGAAAAACATCATCATATTAAGGTAAACATCTTGCAATCATCATATTCATCATATTGCCACAAAGTGATCAAACATATCAAGTACGTCATTCATCAAAAAAATGTATATACTGCACACATCATCAAGTATCGTAACCCACACATCATCATAACTCATACAATTTTTAGCCTATCCTATAGTAAGGCCACTTACCCGATTAGCTTATACGGTTGTCACCAATTTATCTTTAATGTAAGTTCGATCCAAGCCAACCTATAAGAATCCATGGCATCAATTTCATGTTACATATTCTTGACCAATTTTTAATCGATTCTTACTTAATCATATTATTGGTCAATTCCGATCGATTCTTACTCCCAACTCTTTCCTTTTATTTTTCTCTTCCTCTGTATTTTTTTCTTTTGGTTTTGTATTCTAACCTTCTCTATATTTTCTCTTTTAGTTCTTCCCTACACTTTCTATTTTTTTTTCTATGTACGTCTTCTCTATATTTTCTCTTTTACTTCTCTCTTTCCTTTTGATTTTGTTTACAGTATTTCTTCGTTTCCCTGCATTTCTACTTGTCTCTCTCTACTTGTCTCTCTTTCCCTTACTTGTCTCTCTCTACTTGTCTCTCTTTCCCTTTGATTTTGTTTACAGTCTTTGGCCTCTATATATATATATATATATATATATATATATATATATATATCGTCTTTTCTTTTCTTTTGATTTTGGTAATCGTATTCTTCTCATATTTTTTTTGTATTCTAATTAATTCTTCTTCATTTATCCACATCAGATTTCCTTTTCTGTTAAGGTACGGTGGCGGAATCACCATAGTGAGGAAGCCTTCTAGGAGAGTGAGGATGAAATAATAGAAAAATATCCCGAGATAGTACAAGAGTTTGAGACTTTCGAGGACTAAAGTTTTCTTTAGGGGTAGATAATGTAACGACCCAAAAAGATAATAATAATAATTAAATAATTAAAATAATTATTATTATTCTTTTTTTTTTTTGGGTCGTTACATATACAATACTAAATAGTCACAAGTGGTAGTGTCGAAAGAAAATTTCGTCACTACGAAGTATGTAAATATGAGATTAAAGTATTGGTATGAAAAACAAAAAGTGACTTGTCCTTACCAAATGGGAAATTAATCGAGCTAACACCATAAAAGTTGAAATATTATATACTTAAACTGATTTGTGCTTGACACAAGTGCCTTTAATGGAAGCTAGCTTTGGAAGTAGTGGGACATAGAAAACTTCCTACCTTAACACTAATAGGAAAGTTTTAAATGTAAGTTTGAGAACAACTGCATGAATGTTATGAGGTGATTTAAAAGTATCAAGCCACAGTTTGGATGAGGCAATAGGATCATGGTCAAAATTTTATAGGTATGTATGGAGATCGACTGGAGTTTGAAATTGTCAAGATATCTTAAATTTAGGAAACTATTTTTTAAGATAGACTTAGGCAGAGGATCCACGAAAATTACCAAGATGAAAATGGTATCTAAATCAACATCTCAACATCAAGTTTATTGTAGTTAAGGTTTCAAAACTCTCCTTTTTAAATCCCAAGTTTTATTACAAGTATGAAAATCTACTATGCTTGTATAGTACCAGCTTTCATCAATTACACAATCATATATCATAAAGGCAAATTTGTAGTTTCACTTTCTTACCCAAAACTTTAACTCTTTTGCTACCGGTCAATTCTAACCTCCTTATCCTCAAACTAATCGCACAAAAATCAATTTTTGATTTGCACTCTAGGTGAATAATTTAACCACTAAACTCCGAATGTTTTAAGCTCAATTCATCTCAAATGAGACCTTAGGTTACATACTCTCTCAGTCCCTAATTCCTTCACAAGAAACCTTCCCCTGGTTCTAACGAATCGGTAGAAACAAACCTCAAGGGTCAAAACCCTTGGTGACTCTAGGTAGAGATTAGATAATAATGAACTTACCCACGACCTCGAGTTCATTTGATCTAGCATTCGAGTGCCTATTTCATAAAATAGCACAACACTATACTTGGTAACACTCCACTAATCAAACCCCATTACTTGTTGTTATTATTGTTGTTATTACTTGTTATTATTGTTATTATTGTCAAAATCCTTGGTGAATCTAGTAGAGATTAGACCCCTTCCAAGTTGCTTTCAGAAATGAGATTATTGCTTTCAAGCAACTCCGAAGAAACCTTAAGAGAAACTTGGGAAAGGTGTAAGAAATGATTGAGGAAATGTCTCCACCATGGTATTTCTCATTGTATACACATGAAAGTATTCTATAATGGTCTCAATCAAAGTGGTGAATGCTTCCACCAAGGGAGCTATCCTTTTCTAACCTATAATGAAGCTCATGAAATTCTAGAAATGATGGCCTCCAACAATTGTCATTTGGCAGAGGTAAGAAGTAGTCCAAGTAAGAAGCACATGGGAGTCCTGGAGCCAATGTACTTAAGAATCTAACCATGGAAATGTCATAATCATGTGTTTAGTGCGGAGACGAGCACATGTTTGAGCAATGCCTTTATAGCCCATCAAAGCAAAAACCCCTGCTCAAACACCTATTGAACGAACCACCCAAATTCTCACGAGGGTAAAATGCAAATGCCCAACAAGCATAATAAAAGCCAATTTACCCACAAAGATTTGGCCAACATATAATCCAAGTGCATTTGGAGTATGACAGAACTCGTCTCATGCTCAGAGAGCTAACAATTCTCAACATAGATTAGCTTCCTCTTTAGAGAGTCTCATGAAGAAGTTCATAACATATACTAGCTTCCTCTTTAGAGATTCTCAGGAAGACAAATAATGACGCATTAATCCAAAGTAAACAAAGCTTCAATAAGAAACTTGAAGATACAAATGAGACAACTAACCACTAAACTATGAAGTAGGCCCCAAGCGGAGTTCCCTATCAACCCTGAGAATTTCAAGAGAGAAAAGGAGCAATGTCAAGACATTATACTTAGAAGCAGCAAGACATTGGATAAAAACTCAAAAAGTGCTCTTGTCACGACCCAATGGTTGACACATCAAAATACAAACCATTATGATGAAATATGTTATAAAAAGACTAAAATTATTCGCTTTTAAAATGAAAGGCATCAAGCAAATAAATAAATACATTAAAATAACAATTTAAAATTAGAGTTCGCTCTCAGAAATATAGCCATCCCCACCCCTCACATCAATCCCACGAGCCTCTTATCCATTCTCATTCTCATTAGATCACGGCGGGGGAGTAAGTAAAAAATACAAAGATTATTTACAAATGGAGGTGTTACAAAAATCATGTACAAATAAACAATAGACTCAAAAGATTGATTCTAATAAACAAGGTCGCCTCAGCAGTCGCACGACCTAGCATACCCCCACCATGACCGGTGCTCTACTACTCACCTGAGAACATGAAATATAACAAGAGTATAAAAGTAGTCAGTAAGCAATCTACTTGTAGACTCTTGTGGAAACTTATTCATATACACATTATCTAAAACTATGTGCTCATAATTGCCCCTAGAGTTAACCAAACTAAGGCTAAAAGTTTGTACTAACCTATCCACGTCTCTATGTGCCCAAACCCTATACATATCTCCCATGTGTTGTGCTCTAACCACCTCGGGGTTATAACTAAATGGTTTTGGTACTCTACACACTGTTTTACACATACCTAGGTCCCTCGTAATACTTGATGCCCCTCAACCTGTATGCTTATAAGGTCGAGCTTAGGGTAAGTCTAGTAAGTATGGAGGAGACCTTTTGCTCTAACATAATATACATACTCTATTTAATGAGTTCCAACCAGAGGATTCTCCTTAGTGGTGTCGGGTTATAACTACTTGATGTATTGCCTTTTCAAACAGAAATGGTAACTGGTCTGTCGCATCACCGTTTCGGGCAGAGACACTAATTGACCTGTTCTTGCTCCCTCTTGGGCTAGAACAATAAACTACCTCTCAAGTTGCTCTTCCTAGTAGAGACAGTAACTAACCGAGCTTCCCCACTAGGCACAACCGAAATTACCTCAGTAACGAACAATCAATGACTCCTAAAACTCACCAAGGGTGACAATTGAGCTAAATGTACCTGATAGACCCTAACTCCTCTTGGTTAGTTCACAAATAAAGTTTACATCACATGAGAATTAAGTAGAAAATTTCGGGTCGTTACATCACTGTTTTTTTTTTTAGCGACAACTCTCATCTTTGGGGTGAATTACTTTTCTGTTCTTAGACTTAGGTAGCTTGTCTTGCCCACATAGTGATTGAAACAGTGACCTAGGTTGAGGCGCGACCTTTGACATTCTTAGTAGTATGGTGTCTACTAGTCTAAACATTATCCATGTGGGGTTAGGTGACGAACCCTCCCAAGGGACCATAAGGTCACCAAAGCCGGGGGGCTACTAGGTCAACCTATGTGATCCAATGCCCCCTCTCAAGAACGGGTTTATAGCACAGAGGCCCTGTTCAGGAGACCACCAGTCATTTCCACATGGTTGAGGCACCTAGTCGTTTCAATGCACCTCCCCTATCTGGCCTATGTCTACCTCGACAATACGGGTACTAGAGTAGAATCTTGATGGAACGGGTATCAAAGTGGATAGGTAGCGGAGACTCTGATGATACTGTCAAAATGCTATCAGCCTGAAGAGCTACCTTGGTCATCCTTGGTTGTCGTGGAGGTCTACTAGGTTCTTGGGGACTTGTAGGCGGTTTAAATCTCATCTTTCGTTTCCAGAATGCTAGAAGTTAGCTTTTTGGGGCTAATCCAAATTCGTGGGTGCACTCAGATCTAGACCTATGATCACCACTCTCAATCCTGGGGTGCAAGGTCTACTAGAAACGTTTTGACCTAGGTCAACGTGTAAATCACACTAGTTGTAGCATCCTAATCTTAACTGAGTTCTCTCATGCATGCTTTACTAGGGAATTATACCTATCGATCACCTAAGCACGTAACCCATAATTTATACTTCAGCACTAGGGTCTAGACCCTCTTAACTGTCACTCGCGATCCTAAGGTGCACAATCTACTGAAGGTATCCTGACCTAGGTCATCATCTAGTCAACCTAACTTTAACTCTCTAGCTTTATGCAAATAAACATGTTCTACAGGGAGAACAAACCATCAATCACATAGAGCTAAAACATATTATATCATGCATGTATACAAGCAAACAAACTCAACAAAGAAATAACATCCATCAATCACACAGAGCACAAATCGTAATTCCCTTCCGCCTTTCTAGGGGAAAGCATATAAAGACAGCATTCATCACAAATCTCATCATAGGGGCATTAGGCAAGTTTTTTTACATTATGCATAACATACTCATCCATATTGCACAACTCATGCATATTCTCTTTCTAGCTTAGCATAATACATAAAACATGTTTCTCAAAAATCTCTACCTACGACATAATGGTAATTTTATAATAACATTTATACCACACATACTCATCCAAAAATACCCTTATGAAGTCCTTAACTTATATTATGACCACATCAGGCCTCTATGTGCAGACAAACAAGGAGGTGACATGTGATTGGCGCTATATGACCATGTGAAGACCAAAAAAGACAAGTGTCATGATGCGACCGAGGAAGAGTATGCATGAAAGAAAAGCTGAGGCATAAGCTAGGTTAGATGCAACCAGTAGTCATGAGTGTTAGACAAGCTTAAAGAGGGTTTAGTGGGCCTTAGGTCATAACCTCATAAGTTGATGTTCCAGTGGGAGTTTCGCATGTAGCTCGGTAATTAAGTACGTACGAAAAATGAAAGCTCGCCAAATTTGGTATCGATTGGACACCAATCAGACACTCCATGAGGCAGTATAATCGCTCACCAAACTTAGGAGAGACATAGTATCAACTCTCCACCAGCTCTAGGCCATGTTCCCTAAGTAAGCTACCTAATGGCACATGCGTATTTCATAATGTTGGTGAGCATTGCAAGATGAGCATCTTAGGTGTCTTCTTTTGAAAATGGGTTTTTTGAGGACAGACACGAGAAATGACTTGGCATAGACACAAGAGGTTCCATGCCTCAATAGTGTTCACATAGATAGATATTTGGGATGTCCTGATGATATAGTGACTCATGGGCTGATTATTGATAAGCATGTGAGAAGTGATAGCCAATATCTCAAGACTTGGGATGACATCTCAAGACTTGGGATGCCATCACAAAGCGTGGTTCATGTTGTCGCAAGCCAAGATGATGAGATAAGATGTAACGTTGCATTTGAAGGATCTTGACCTAGAGTAGATGTAAGGTCGAGCCGAAGGACTTGGCCTTAAATAGTGGCAAGTCGGCTAAAGTCGCAAGCAAGTGAACATGCACGCATGAGTGCCGTGTATGGCTAAACTAACTTAGTTTTTGCATGAGTTCAACAAAGAAGAGCCTCACCTAAGGGTCAAGGAAGCCACAGAGGCGGGTGAAAATAACAATAGAGCTTGAGTTTTCCTTAACGCTTGCCATGATCGTGTTGAGATCATGACATTGCACAATCCAAAAAGTACGACTATAACACACTACACTCTCTAACTCTTTGTTCCTTTTTTCATGAACTTATCAGAGTCCTTATTGAATTGCTAACCCTCTTCCTGTTGTGATATGAACCGAGACATCAATCATGCAATATAAACTTAAAGGAAGATGTGAAGAAAATGTTTTCAAAGTTATCAAAAAGATGTTTTAATTCATGCCGCATTGAAGAAGAATCAAGTTTCATTGTTATAAGTTTTGGGTGGATCATAATGGAAGAAGAATCAAGCTTGTACTAACCTATCCAGGTCTCTATGTGCCCAAACCCTATACATATCTCGTATGTGTTGTGCTCTAACTACCTTGGGGTTATAACTAAATGGTTTTTGGTACTCTACACACTGTTTTACACATACCTAGGTCCCTCGTAATACTTTTAGTTTGGTACTCTACACACTGTTTTACACATACCTAGGTCCCTCGTAATACTTGATGCCCCTTCTCAACCTGTACGCTTAGAAGGTTGAGCTTAGGGTCAGTCTAGTAAGTATGGAGGAGACCTTTTGCTCTAACATAATATACATACTCCACCATCCGGTTATTTAATGAGTTCCAACCAGAGGATTCTCCTTAGTGGTGTCGGGTTATAACTACCTGATGAAGCCTTTTCAGATAGAAATGGTAACTGGTATGTCGCATCACCGTTTCAGGTGGAGACAGTAATTGACCTGTTCTTGCCCCATCTTAGGCTAGAACAGTAAACTACCTGTCAAGTCGCTCTTCCTAGTAGAGACAGTAACTAACTAAGCTTCCCCACTAGGCACAACCGAAATTACCTCAGTAACGAATAATCAATGACTCCTAAAACTCACCAAGGGTGACAATTGAGCTAAATGTACCAGATAGACCCTAACTCCTCTTGGTTAGTTCACAAATAAAGGTTGAGCCCTAATTGTCCCTACAAGGTACCTGGTCAACCCAGAGGAAATAGCGGGACCTGTAACTAGGTTCTAGTACCTTAGTAATGTAAAACAGTGGTTCATGATCTATAACCAACATAGTAGAACTTTATGGCACATAACGATCATCTAAAGCATAACCGAGGACAATCATAGCATACATCATTCTCAACATAATCAATATAGGGAATAAAATAAATCTAGGTATGCTGGAAGGGTCATGAACATGTTCAAACTATCAAAGCGGAAGCTATAAAGTTGTAAATTGTGCTAAACCGTAAATTGGACACGTTTCGAAGTTTAACTACCATTACACTAAGTCAATTAAGTTCTTAGATATGATTGGTAATCATATGCCTCTATCCTAATCGACTCCTACAAGTACTACTCGATACTTGCTCCGTATGCTTACTTGCTTGCTCATGCGTGTTTTGAGCTCTCATTTCTTATCCTTCCATAAGTTGTTTTCCTTCTAAATTTATAGGGTAGGCTACCAATTGTGTCTAGTTTTTGGAACAATAAACAATTTCATGAGAACTGATTTAAACAAGGGTGAACCGGCCAGTGAGCTGTTTTCGTGATTGATTTTAACTAGCAATTTCCTTCTCAATTTTCTTGGGTAGCTTCCAATTCGAGCTACTATGTGGAACCATAAAACTCATTGTGAGAACTAGTCTAAACAAGGGTGAACTAGTCTAAACAGTAACTAACGGTCGGTCAATGTAGCCATTTACTTATTCAATCGTGTTCGGGATCGGTTTGTACGAGCCTCTTAAAGTTGTTTCTTGCACAAATTTCTTGGGTAGGTCCAGATTGGGACTATTTTCTGGAACATCAAAAATCAAAGTGAGAACCAACTAAAAGTGGGCGAACCGGTCAAAACAGTGGTGAAAGGTCAGAGGCCACCATGACATCGTCTTCAACCTCTGGTCATACCTTCAGTGCGCAAAATCGATATTTGACCCATCTAAAACTTGATGATTACTGAGTGTTCTAGAGGCAATTTTTCCTCAATTTCTTCACGAAACTTGTAATCCTACACACCATGGTTTATTTAAGACAAGTTTCATTAAATTGGTTCTAAATCGAGCAAGTTAAAAGGGTCAAAGGAAGGTACCTGAGAATAACTTTACCCACATTCTCAACTCCAAGTTGTTCTCGATTTTGACATTGAGAGCTCATTCCTCTCGACTTCAGCAAATTTGTTGCTTAAAGCTTACTGAAAGTTAACTTATGGGCTCTTTGCTTCCAGCGACTTTCTGTCTTCACCAAAGTCGTCACTCTCCCTGCCACAAAGCTGTACAAATTGGTTTAAAAGGATGAGATTCATCCTGGAAAAGAATTTCTCAATTTTCAACATTCTTCGCCAAAACGTTAATTAACTATTTTTCTTCGAACTCTTCAGGAAAAACTTTATATGCTCTAGATTCTAAAGGAACAAGCTAGACATAATAATTCATGGTAAATAAAAAAAAAGCTCAATTTCATAAAATTTACCAAGAATGACTCTTATGGTGTTTCATGATCCCCACATTTTCGTGCTTTCCTTTCTTCATGAGTCTTGTCCAGCTGTTCTCCCTGAGTCCAAAGAGACAAAACTCGAGTCATGAGGTTGTCTATGGAGGAAGAATTTTGAAAAAAAATCTGAGAATGGATACCCAAAAAATATACCTTGATTACTTTCGATTCCTTCCTCTTTTTTATGTAGGGATGAAGTTGAGGTTGTCCTCTTTCGAATGAAACCATTTTAAGCTTCTAATTCCAAGTATGGAGGGAGCAGCCGTAAGGTTTGAAGTTTCTTGGTTATGGAGAGGTTTGGAGAACTTGAAAATGGAAGTTTTGGTTGTTTTGATATGTTTCAGCTGAAACTACAGAGTCAATGGGTCATCTAACATTTGAATCCCATCTCTTAACTCTCCGCAGTTGGCCAATTTTCCATAGATTACACGTCCCTTCTATAGGGAGAAAACTAATTAATTCCAGAACAATACATATAAGATTAACTACTTCTTTTACGTAATGTGATTACATAAATATTCCTTAAATCAAGATTTGTTCTTCAACAATAATCTTATTTTAAAGGTTTGTTCACCTAAAAAAAGTGACAAACAAAGAGATCCTGAGTAGTCGCTAATTAATTGAAATATTTTAGTTTGAAAAGGACTTTTGAATGCATAAAATAAAATACCATGTTTCACTGTTGAACCATATGCATTATAGAGAGTTTTAAATTTAAAAAACTAAAACTAGCTAAGCTAAGCTATAATATTTAACCATACATTATTTGATAGTCTAATACAACAATCAAGATAAATTAAAACTAGCTAAGCTATAATTTAAGGTATTGAAAAATCACATCCAAGGAACCTTTCTTGCTGAGAGTTTAAGAAATTTCTCAAATACAAAGTGCATAAAAGCAATAAAAATATTTTTGAATTCTACTCATACTGCTACAAGGTAAATGTCTTAAAGGCTACGGGAACTAAGAGGGACATATATTTTATACGTATAATTGATTCGCTGAATGTAGCTCAAGCCAAAAAATCCAACTCAGTTCCACCTAATAACAGCCAATGGTCTAAGATTCAAATCAATCCTAACCTATACAAGGCAAAGGTGACCTTCGTGAGCCAAGAGCAATGTTATGTACTTCCATGAGTTCGATATGAAAATAAGCTTGATGCCTCACATGAGTTCGAAACGTGAACTCATGATCAACCATAGATTTGCTAACCCCCACCCTATTTTCAATTGCATAAACTTATACAAGTTGAAGAAAATCATGTTAGGTTTCTTTTCTTGCCGTCTGCCAAAGATGGGGACTAGTTTGATAGTAACTTTATTAGTAATGTGTATTTATTTCTTTTTCCAAGCATTCTTTTTCTGCATTAGAAATTACTTGAATAAACAATTTTTTGAATTCATTAAGAAAAGTCCAACCCCAAAACAAAATGAATAAACACCATAGAAAAGAACATGACTAGCAGTACAAGTATATCCCAACATCAATCAACTTAATCAACTTGTAGGCCAAGATCTAGCACTTCCATGAGAGTTCCATGGGAAAATAAGCTTGATGCCTCGCAAGTAAACAACTCCATTTAGTCTTTTCTTATGTAAGTTTTTATACATGAACTGATTACTTTATACCCTTTTCACATCGAGGTGCCTCTTTTCTTTTCAATTGTCGTCTAATTTGCTTCCATGACCTATGATGCACATATTAGTAGGGAAAGGTTTCATTCCATGTCTATTAGATGTAAAAATATTCCTTATAACTTACTGTCATGCTGAAAAAACAGATTGCATAATTAGATGATCGTGCAATGTTGTATATAGAAGAATGACCAAAGAAAAACTTAAATTAGACAGCCAATGTATTCAAGAAAAAAAAATTGCACAAGTATTTTATATCAGTGACAAAAAACACAAGATTATATACAATGGCCAATGTGAAGAAAAACTTCGAGTACATCATACATAATATTTTTACTAAACCAAATTATGGAATAACAATGAAATGTCAATGAGTATGAAATTGTCCCCAAGGTCCAAACCATCAAGAACAATCTTTAGAAGTTTAGTTTTGGACCAAAAATACTAATAAAATTAGGAACTTTCAAACGTCGAATGATACATGAAGTTTAACGAACCAAAAATTTTGAAAGGCATAAATTTCTTCCATGCATGAATAGGCTACTCATAATAAAACCCAACATGCATTGACTATCATAACTGCAGGATAGCTACACATAAAAAAACACACTCAATTTATAAATTTCCTATACATGAATGAATTGGCAAACAATATTGCATGATAACCACGAGAAACCACATAATTAATTTTAATATTAAAACATACCTAGGTGTTTGAAAGTCCCTCATCTACCTCTGCTCGCTCCAACCACCTACCTTCCCATGTTGAAAATTGAGTGTTAAAGCCGACGTTCGTTTCTTGCATTTGTTTGTAATTTGCCTTCATCTTTACCATCTAATCTTTCATATTTTTTATCTTCTTTTCCAACTCTTTTTTGTATTGCGAGGAGGATGTGACACTGGATCATGAGCTAAGTTTTGAGCTTCAACCAAGATCCTTAATGTGGTCTGATCGATGATCCACAATCGGTTTGTGAACCTCTGCACTGGAGATCGGGTCAAACCCTTCTTGATAACCATGATGCTTCTATAACTAAGTAGATATAGATCAGACACGAAAAATTATGAGATAAATTTGCATTAGATACTTTCCCATCCTTCATTTAATATCATTTAATATTATTGTTATCAATTCGAAGTTGTTTTTTCTTGATAAGAATATGAATTATAATTTTCTAGTGACCCAATTCACAGTAAGAAAAATAGATATGTGAACCAAAAGGTTCTTATTTGGCTTGTAGTTTACCTTTTTGATCTGCCTCCAATAATGAATTTGAGCGTCATTTCAAAGGGTTGTGTAAATTAATCTTCCTAAAAAGGGAAGTTGATAATGAAGAAAACTATGTCAGAAATGTGGACAATGAACCGGGATAATCTTTTTCAAAGGAAATTTAATTTACACAACCCTTTGGAGGTAGATTCGAAAACTCTACATGCCTCTAACAACCATGGATACGAAGTCTAAAGATTTTAGTAGTTTTCTCATGCAGATTTTATAAGGGCTTCCCCCATAATTTGTCCACCCGCTGGGTTGCTGAACATGTGAAAAAACAAAAATCTCAATCCTAAGGCATCCAGGAACCTAGCAATATATGTAACAATTTGCACAATAATAGTGGTTAAAGCTTCCAACCTCATAAATTAATTACCAACAACATAAATTAGTTTAAAAAAATACAAAATTTACAGTATTCGAGATTATTTTGCATTGGTAAGGCATCATTTCATTTACATACATATATGATTATGGGAACACTAATAACAGTGAGTTAAGTATTTTCAGATTGCTATAACACACCTAAGCAGCACCTAAGACAGACAATTGCTATAACTTTCAGACCTTCAAAATATTATGTCTAGGTGTAAGCAAGAGTAGGAAGGTTTTGAAACTAGTGAAACTAAGAAATGCCTGTAGATTTTTGAAGCATTGTTTCTCATTCATTAATTATAAATTGCAGGAGCCATTAAAATGGGGCTAAAGTCCCATTTCACATGTCATGAAACAGACTCGTATTTCAGATGGAATAGTCAGTCAGTTCTTATTGAAGTGTCCTAATATGAGCTAAAATAGATTTAAAGATTGAAGGTGATAAAGAACAAAAGATGTATATTAAGATTTAAGATTTTGATATTAATATATGACCAGATAATAAAGTTTGGTAGAGACTCGTAGAGGAATGAAGTCGGCCTTCTAGAATAAGTATTATTACTATGAACCTAACAACGTCCATTTAACCTGAGATCATCCATGGTAAGACACTAATATCACTCTTTACACAGGAGCAACCAAAATTAAGTGAAACAAAGACTAACCAGGTACATCGACCGCTGGTGCATGATATTTGCGGAATTCCTCCCTTGGGAGTTGTATTCCAAATGGAAACACCAAAATTTGATCCACGGGGATAAACACCAATAAAGGCTTCTGGAAATACAACTAGCTGGGATCCAAATCTGTTGATGTAAACCAGAATTAGTTTTTCATTACCATCCCAGAAATTAGAAAACAACCACATGGTCATAGGCTACTAAAATAGTTGCTATGTACGTGAGATGATCCACAACTCTATTAATGGTTTCACTGATCCTATATCCCAAAAATCTATGCTCCTTACTCTTGTTCATGTTATCCACCCCCCTCAATACTCAGCCGAACATCCACAGAAGACCAAACTCCAACCTGCAACTGATGGAATTCTAATCGCTAATAGAATTCAGACCAAAAGTGGATTGAAAATGCAGTTTCACCTTTGTTGATGGAATTCAACCATTACATTACACCAGGACTTAATAACATATAAAAAAAAATGCAGAATGGAAAACAATTGGCAGAGTCAGATTAGGTAAAAAGAATTCTAATTACAGCACAAAGGCTAGCTTTAGTTTTAATCTTCAATTGAAATTTACCTTGTTTTCCTGTGAATAACGCAAACGCAAGGTTTGAAATGAATACATATTCCTCCATCCCAAACTGCTCCTCCAATACTCTCCACGAATGCGTCCGCTTGAACACATCCAAACTGTTGTCATTAAAAGCTTCGTTTTTTCGCATTAGGATCCACCAGCATCCATGTGCAGCTCTTTGAGTTTAGATGAATATTCCTAGGACGCTGTGAAATGTATAACATGGAACCGAAATAGCGCGGAGGAGTTGAGATCGGCCGCCAAACCTACCCGAAGGACGCAGAGAAAATGGGAGGAGTATTGGCTTTGGAAGAATGGGCGGGAAAATAGACGACGGAGAAAGAAATCCCTCCGTTCAAACTGTAGGGGGAGTGGAGGGGAGCAGAAAATTATGTCTGTTTTGCGCGCGGAACACAACGCGCTAGCTAAGAAAAAAAAAAAAAAAAAAAAAAAAAAAAAAAAGGAAAAAAACTGTTATAGGCGGGTTCGAACTCTGGTCTGGAGTTTAAAAGTTGAACAAGCGAAGCGATTATACCTTAAGCGAACTTGTAAAAGAAAGCGTTTTAAAATTTTATCTCATTTCAGTTTAATCAGTAAACCGAGCTCCAGAATCAGACGAACTCAAACTCGTACTGTATAGAGCATACATTTCGAAGAGCATATCTCTCTCGATTCTGAGTTGTTTTGAACAAATGACCACTCTTTTTCATACGTTTTTTCATGATCTATAAACCCATGTTCATAAAAACAGTAAAAAATTTCAAAATCTGGACTTTTATATCCTCCAAAAATTACTTCCAACTATGTCGAAACTTTGAGAGACCATAACTTTGAGCTCCGTTAATCAAATTTGATGAATTTTTTTTTGATTCCATGTAACTTTTTGAGAGCTATGCCCTGGCAAGTCGCCG
>CM031890.1:6087138-6245578 GCA_018691285.1 Cucurbita argyrosperma subsp. sororia | reverse complement strand
GTCTCTTTCTTTTCCCCCCCTTTTTTTCTTGTTTAGTTACTCAACCAAACTTGGGATGTGTTGCAAGTTTTGACTGGAATCTCACTGAAGTTTTCATGAAATCTGAAAAATTAGTGCTGTTTCACCCAGTATGATGCTGCAGGCAAGAATGCAATTATACAACAATATATTAGCCATCTTCCTCCTTTTTCGCACCCGTGAAATCCATCAGTAAAATTCTTTTTATTATTTGTATAGTTTTGTCCACTTCATTACTTACTTGCTACATTGTCAGTGAAGAAAATGCCCAAAATTTGGATGGGACAATTGGAGCATTCTACTTATGGCTTTTCTCGAAGTTTGCCTACCTCTTCCACGTCCCTTCCACTTCTCTGAAAACTTCCACGACATCGACCCTTCTCATGACTAACCTCACATTTGTCACTTTCAAGGCATGTCCTCATTGATGTGACGAAAGGCAGTAGTTCATGAACAAGTAGGCTGCTTGCAATTCAATCAATGGTTAAAGATCTATATCTTTAGATACCTCAATGAGAAACAAAACACATAATCAAGTTTGGACATAGATCTTAAAATTTCTCCCAAACAGGGCACGTCTCCTGTTATTTCACCATTTTTCTGTCATTTTATTTGTTATTGCAAGTGTTCGAGCAAATTATTCATTTACAGATCATCCTGTCTTCATTGAAGAATTTCAAATCCATTCTGAGTGTTTGCCGTTGTGAAAGCTTGACCTTTAGTTGTCCTTGATATTTGTTCTCATAGAGTCACATGTGTCCGATCATGTCCGTGTTTAGACCGTTTCTAGAATTGAAACGATCTAATCTGGAAAAAGATAATAATGGCCTTCACATCTTTCAGATTTCTACTCAATCCAATGTTTTCTGTGTGCATCAGTAGATCCTCCTGCTATGTAGAAATTCAATTTTGCTACTAAATCTCAATACTCCTTTGACCGCGAAAATTTTTCCCTGAGCTTGCCAAGTGATATACTGCCCCTAAACTTTGGGATGACGGGACTGCACAAGGAACTTTCTGTAGACAGAAATCTTGAAGATTGCTACTGCAAATTGTAAATACCAAATGATGAAATTATAAGAAATAATTAGTAGAGAAAAAGTAAGGTTGGAAGGAAAAAAGCTCTATTATTGGATGGGAACCTACGGAGGACTAGAAATTATCATATATAACAAAACAAAAGAAACACCAAAAAGGAGTCTACTCGAACTGACTTCTAAAAGTTTTAAAGTCCTATCTAAAGTACAGAGTTCTACACAAAGGGAGCCTTTATTTAGACTAAGGAAACAACGCGACCCAACTTTATAAAATCGTTGTACAAGTGATTTGATCCAAATCGTTATTGTAGAGACATGTAAGTGGGGGTATTCTATCCCAAATGAGTTTGATAAGGATCCCTGGGGGTCAAATGCTTCAACTGGAATCCTTATTACTACGGATCATAAGGCAAGATGGGTTTTCAAGAGCAAGCATTCACATTCTCATCTACAAAATTTGGATGAGGCTTTGATCAACATATTCATGTGTTACAAGCGATGTATTGAGGATAGGATCCATTTGAAGCTTCAGAAGTCGTCAGTGTGAATATTTGGCATGGTTGAAGTAGGGGCTGAGTTTGCTCGGCACATGATTTTGAGAAGGTGTTAGAAATACTTATTTGTATTGTAATTTCATAATTATTTGTAATGGGAAAAAGGGTGGAAGTCATTGGTCAAATGACTTCTTTTTTGGAGATTTAAGGGATCCGCGATTAATATTTGGTACCCAAATTCATTGGATGTGACATTTGAAAAATTTGAAAAATTTCTTCTGTGCGGTAACATATAATAACTCCACAAATTAACATTAAAATAGAGATGTAACATGATGAATTTGATATCCAGATTGAGACTTCCCTTGAAAATTCGTAGCATCGATCTCTCTATTGATAAGTGTAATGCATTCTTGTGTGGCTATGAGAGCTTTAGATATTGTATCGTAAAGTAATCTAATTCTAGCTTTTATATCTTGTGGGTGTTATCCGAATTTTGTACAAGGAGTATCGTTGTACTTTTTATTGATTCAACGTTTTTTTCTCCACCAAAAACATGAATGTTGGGATTATGGTTTGCACGTATCATATTTTGTTATATAATAGCTAGGTTGTCATCTTAGGGGCCTACGGTACGAATTTCTAGATTTTTTATTTTTCTGTTGTATCTTTATCTATTGTTTTTCCTTTTCTCAAAATGTCATTTATTCTGTTGGTGGAGAGTTCACCTCATCTTTATAATCTTCTCATTTTCTTTACGCGTGTATTGCGTAGATCATATTAGAATGTTTCTAAATAAGTGAAAAAAAAAATCTATCAGATGGATTTAATATTGTGGTGTAATATCAATGTGCCTTGGAAAAATTGCATATTTATTGGAATATCAATTTAACTCCAATTTGACTCTTGTCTAAATCATCAAATTGTGGAACCATTGTGTTGTTAGTTCTTTACACCCTTTTTAGCGGGAAATATTCTCTACGGGATGAGGAGAGATGTTCTGTCGCGGGAGAGGAAGATGTGGTAGACACCAAGGGATAGAGAAACTTAGCACAAAAAAAGAAGAAGTGAGAGAGTTGAGAGAGTAATAAATATATAGAGAGGAGAAGAAGAAGGCGTCACGGGTATAAAGTGTCCAACGGGATGTCTTTGATCTAGAAGTGTATTTTGCAATATGAGAGCATAATTGAGCATGTTTTATTGGCAGACAATTTCAGTGAAGAAATATAAATGAATCTGTTTTCTATGGCTGTAAGTTGTTGATTCGTATATTATTGGTGACATCGTGAGATCAGAGTGGAGTAGAAATTATGAAGAAACCAATTGAATATGTGGGAGGAATGTGCACGGTATTATGAGAAAAATGTACATTTCCTAAGCATAATTCTCGTGTACTCAGATAGCGAAACAAAAAACGTGGTATACAATGAATAGAGATTCCAAGAGGTTGAAGAATATTATAAAGAAATGCGTAAGTCTTATGAAATAGAGGCATGCATTGATGAAGAGTCAATCGATGATATAATGGACAGGATTCCTTGGTTTGGGTTAAATTAACACAACACTTGCCATACAACGTGGATAGGCAAAGCATACGTTTGATAGGCAAGAATTGTTACACCTTGCTTTGTCAAAATGAAGGGCAACAAGCTTGGGAAAAGAACTTCCATCGAGGTATATGCTCTTTCCTACAGTTTACAACTTTCAAACTTGGAAAAAGGGATTGCAAATAATTGAAACGATAGATATTTTCTAAGGTTAGAGGAAAGTACTGAGCTTGACAAAAGAACATAAATGAGAACATCAAAGGGTAAATGAGAAGTTGAGGAATACAAGGAGGTCGAAGAGAAAGATAATAGAGTACATCATAATCTTGGGAAATGTCAAGAAATGGTCAGTTAGTGGTGATTGGTCCAACAGCGAGTCCTTGGACCATCAAGATATGGACAAGCCGTCACAAGTACTACGAGGAAGGATAGGATGAGCTAGTTGAAGATAGACTAAACCATAGAGACTGATGAAGAGAGGGGATAGATGGGAGTCATTTGACATCTTTGTTTGAGAAAGACTTCTTATAAATGAAGTACGGGAGAATAATGTTGATGATTCAAATGAGGAGAGACAACTATTTTCACAGAAGTGTTTTAGTCAAGGGGACTCTTTGTTAGTCTGTATTGATAAGTGAGAAGTTGCACCCAAATGTATAGTTAAGGATCCATGCGATCAATAAGGTTGAAATTTACACAACTCAACACCATTCCTAAAAAACTACAAAGCTTTCAATGTGTATCAAGATAGAGGAACTAATAAATGGTAGTTCTCAAGTGTTAATATCTTGTACTTTAGTGAAACATACAGATAAAGTTCTTTGTTGATGTGCTACCAATACTTGCTATGAGGCATATGCTCCCGACACTCGACCAATTTGATAGAATGGGTCATGTCATTGATGGTTATGTGAAATGGGGATCCTTTTGATAAAAGTTGACGGTAGGATAGGAAAAAAACCATGTGATTATTTTCTGCACATGTATTTTGCTTATCAATTAAAGCGAGAGAAAAAAAAAAGAGTCGAGGCACTTGATTTTCATTCAAATATTTATTAGAAAAACATTCCAAGTTTGTAGGCGAAGGTGGTTAGAGCGTGGTGTTATGAGACCGAAGTTCGCGGATTTGAAGCCCTCGAGAGAACCAATGAAAACGCATAGCTGAACCAAAGTATGGGAGGAGCCCCACTACTATTTTCGGGATGATGAGAAATTGAGTGCCGTACAATCATAGTCCGTACGCATAAGAGTACAATTCGCATGAAAAGAGGACGACCTCAAGATAGGCCTCGATGATGAAAGCATAAAGAAATAGTCATTCAAGGTTGAGAATTATAAGAGGTAATTTCGCAGATAGATGCAGAATGGTTGTAATTAGTAAGAGCGACTATGAGGATATGGGGGAACTTACAATCGTATTCCAAGTATTTTTAATACTAATCATGTGGATAAGGTATGCATTGTTGTAGAACGAGAGTGAAGAGTGATGGGTGATGGAGGTTGGCTAATTGAGCCATCCCTCAGGACCTTATAGAGTAACCTAAAGCTGAGGGAGGCTGATCCCTGTGTCGTTGTTAGCTAAGAGGTGATCGACGTGGACCTATACTCCGCTCTCAGGAAGAGTTTACAAACACAGGGCCCTGTCAGGAGACCACAGGCCCGTAACATAAGTGAATGCTCACATTTATCATTTGTTGGCAGGTGCTTAGTTCGCTACCAGATTGAAAAGGGTAGGGAGGATCTGTAGACACCGTTAGACTGTATCAGCCTCGAGAACTACTTTGAGGTGTCCTTAGCTTATCTTGGGGATGTCTAATACGTTCTTAAGGACTTGCTAGAAGGGAAGGAAATCTTCATGACTCATTGTACAGGGTGCTTCAAGATGAGCTCCACAAGGGCGAAGCCAAGTCTCTAGTGCACTAAAGCATCTGTGGAGCCTTGGGTTGTGAAGGGTGTACGGTATAACGTATTTTGACACCAGAAGTCAACGAGTACACCGCACTAGTGTAGCATGAACCTATCTGTAGTGAGTTGTTCATTGCATCCTTTTGTGACTAGGGAGATATACCTATCAAAACCGCACTAGATTTGTAGCAACCGAATCTTAATTGAGTTATTCATGCGATCCTTTGCTCAGGGAGATATACAGTATCAATTTACCTACGACCAGAATCTCATTTACGTTACAAACTGAAATCTGGGTCATTACACGGGAGCTGAGGAGGTCTTTGGTTACTACGGCGGCCTATCTAGATGACTTAACGCGGACTTTTGACTTGAGGATTTTTTATTGAGTTTTCGAGTCTTTTAATTTTTAGGATGAATCAGGGTCTAGAACCTCTGACAGTTCAACCTCACGATACGTTTAGGTGCTCAAGTCTAACTAGAGTGTGTCCTGACCAAGTCATTGTCTATCAACCTAACTTAACACCTCTGGCTTGCTACAGATAGAACACAGTACAACGGTTGAGGAAAAACGTAGTACAAAAACACCCTTGAAGCTAAGCAACATTAGCAACATATTATATAATGCACAGTATACAAGCAATAAAAAAGCTTCAGTCGGCGAGATAAGCACAGTATAATAATTACCGGTAATACCATGACAACGTTGTAACTATCCTCACTTTAGACATTAACATTAAACTATAAAAACCACACTCATCAAAAAGCTTTAGGTTATCATCGTGCAATATTTTTCATCATGCCATACCACCACACTATCCATATTTCTAAACTCAGATTATGAGTCATACATATAGCATTGCATATACATAAATAATAGCAGGTTCTCAAAAGCTCTAAACTAGGGGCATAACGATAATTTCTAACATACATAATTTATGTACACTCAACCACAAACAACCATTAGTCTTTATTAAGGCAGGAGCTAAACAAGAAGGTAAGGAATGGTGTGTGCTGAACACGTTCATAGCGATATCCTTACAAAGGACTATTGCTAAAGTTCGTGTGGTACTTACTGGTAGATCGATGTGTCTTTGCGGCGCAAGCTTCTTGCGCATTGTTCGCGCTCCAAACTCCTGGAATCTTCTCTCACATGCAAAAACCGATGCAGTACAACCCGGTGGGGGCAAAATTCCTAGAAATTTCCAACCAGTTTTTCATTCTTTTTGTATAAATAGTTGATTTGCTTTAATTGTTATAAAACTTTCTCTCGACCATTAAAACAACTAGTTTCGCTACGAAAATAGGCAACTTTTAATGACGTTACACTAACGCGTATAATTTGTGGTGCAATCACAACAACGAAAATAAATCGAGTCGTAAAAGTCAGCAAAAATAAAAAAATCACAAAGATTTTCATTGCCACTAGATGTTGATCAGAGAGTGCCACATTCGGTCTGAATCACTCCAACTTCCTTCATTGAAACTTAATTCAAGAAAGCTCTCAAATTTGAAGAAAGCTTAATATGAAGGAACCCATAAACTTCATTACATTTCGTTCTCCTTGCTCTTATTGACAGAATGAGTGATTGAATAAAGACAGATAGTAGTCTCCAAGACCACCAAGCAATTCTTGTGTGGAGATAGCGTCAGCGAAATTAGACTCAAAATGACGGTTCCGATCTAAAACTTTCGACTCTCTCTTCTTATAACCTTAAACGCTCATCTCTTTTATCTCTTTCTCCTATTCTTTGTCTTTTACATTTTTTCATATTAGTAATCAGATCTAGTAATCCACGCCTTATAATGTGAGGAATTGAAAGGTCTATATATCAATTTACTTTTTTAGTTTAGTCTAGGTAATATTCACTAAACGCACTATGCATAGATATGGTTATTTATTGTTCTTTGAGAAGACTTGGCTAAATTAGGATGTTTAACATAGAATAGTGATGTGTTAACTTAAACGTATTAATTTTATTAGTCTTTGTTGTGTCGTTTTAAAGATGTTTTCAAAAAAGTTAAGTCATGGCTTGTTTTGAAGATAAAGGTTATGTGTTTTATGGATAGGGTAATGAAGTCTTCCACACTTCTAAGTTTTATGGTAAGTATACAGTGAGGCGACCTTAAATTAAATAAAAAAAAATTCGGATCGGTAAGCTATAACTGTCATTGTTGATGCTGCAGATACAAAACTAAACTTACTTCTATATTTATCATCATATGTTATTATATACATATCAGTTCACGAAGAGTTTTACCATAGACATGTCATCGTTGATCGCTGATGGTGAATTAGAATAAGCTGTTCAAACACTGACCTGTTATAATAATCTATCATCGTGGTCTTAAGGTGTAAGGATTGAAATTTTATTTCTTTAGATTATTGTTTGGTTACCAAAAAGAAGATGATTATAACGCCTCATGGAATTTATGTCGCGCGGGAAAAGGTGGCAATTTCAGACAATGGATAGTTAGTACAAATCAATGAAAGGTATAAGATCTCTTTATATTCCCATATTCAACCCTTCTCTTTCTAGATAAACTGAACTTTGTAACGACCCGAAATCTCTACTGTTAATAAAGTTGTATTGTACATATATCCAAACATTGAATGCGGAAAGACGCTCATTTAATTCTATATAAACACATCCTATTTTTAAAAAACACAGTTCAGGACTTACATGTTTTGAAAATGATCGTTTTAAAACGACACAACAATAAGACTAAATATAAAAAAAATAAAGCGTTTTAAGTAAAAAACCTCACCTAGGCATTTGTAATATATCTATATAAATTTGAAAATGTCGACTCAAACTCCATATTTCTCTGATATAGAATTTTTGAAATCCACTTAATCCTATTCGCCCTATACATTAAGCTTCAATGAATATGAAACACACAACAACAGTGATAAGTAATAAAATAATCACAACTATTTGTAGGATATTTCTGAATTTTTTCTCCTTGTGTTATCATGATAAATGTGAACAATAAACAAATATAAACAAAATGACATTCTCCCCTATGAAGAACATGTCTTTAAACAAGATGTATAAAATTAAGATACATCGCACGAAATGTATACCAGATCAAAAGTTCAAGATAATATCACGCCGGCTGATAAATACCTTATACCACACGAATACTACCTAAGCTCAGCCATTTTTTGAAAATATTCTCATTTAACGACTGGGTAATAAATATCTGCTAATTGATTATTAGAGTTTGACAAAATCAAGTAATAAGATGTCATTTTGACAACAGCTATTTTAATAAAAGGATCTAATGGTCAATAGTGTTTGAGCTGTCTAGAATTATGATAAGCAGGGATTTGTTTGGTTTTAAATTGTAATGCTAATCTAAAATCAACAAAGATGTTGTTTCATCCACGAATTTGAGCACAACAACTAGCAAACCGCAAATATTCCGCTCGGTATAGATAATGGCAACGAATTTTGTAATTGTTACTAAACTCATAGATATATTAAATGAACTACCAAGAAATTGAAAAGTCTCCATTAGGAATTTTAGTATCAAGGAAACTTTCTCGCAAAATCGGACATCAGAATTACCTAACAATTTAAACGCAACTTTCTGAGGATATCACAATCCTAAATTCTAGTCCAAGGCAAATATTTTAAATATTCTTTTACCTGTGATGTTAAATCTAGATTCTAGGACAATATTGAAAACTGAGCACAGAGAGACATACACTAAGATCATAAATATTCAAGACTAGCAGTCAAGTTTTAAAGTTAAGAATCCTAATCCTACCCGATAAAGATTTGTATATTACACACTTACCTTTTTCATCTGTCAAGGTTGGTAAATGGTTCTTGGAGTTTCTTGCAATCTACCTCATTGTACACTTGAACCTTTTGAGTAAATCCTGGGTGTATTCTTTGAGTTTAGGAAGATACCAGTCTTTTCAGTTGGTTTGATTTGCGAAGTCCAAGAAAGAAAGTGGGCCTCCCATATATCTCATCTCAACATCTCAGTTAGCATACATTAGAAAATTTCTCAATAGAATTGAATTCAGTAGAAACCAAATTATAATATCATCCCACATTATTACACTAATGAATATATAATGTTTTTCTTTAATTTAATAGAGTAGAGTGAGTGTACGAGCTTACCCATCTAAAATGTCATGCCAACAAGAATAGAAAAATACTAATGTCTATAGTACCAGCTTCGAAGCTTTGTTTTTAGGCCATAAAGATCATCTTACCACTATAGGCTATGAGTGGGAAATTAAATAATTTTCAAATCCAGAGGATGTCTTGTTTTACTAAACTTCTCTCCATAATGATAAACCATTTAAAGAATCATACGTTCAAAGTTCAATTGCGATATATATAGAATTTTTGAAGAAGCAAATCCAGAATAGGAGGTCTACAAGTTGATTGCCTTCACAAAATCGTTTTAACAAGTTGATTTGCCATAAGCTCCTAAAAATAAAGTTGTTATAAAAAAAACAATATGCAGCACCTGATTGATACCAATTGTTGGAGCGATATGGGCAAACCCTAGTAGGTTATATGCAGAATAGGGTTTCAACAATATATATGGGTAACTTTTGTTAATAACATATAAAACGTAAATAGCCTGCCATAAAACTTACTAATATTGAGAATTTAAATTAGGAAAGGGTTTAGAAAATTTAAAAAAGTAGATTTATAGTTCGACCTTACTACACTCCCAATGCGAGGCTATTGAGAATTTGAATAAAACTTTCTGACTCGTGTTAGAGCGACTACTCCATCCCCAATGCGCCTCTTGAGTAATTTGAATAAACCTTTCTTGACTCTTTTTTTCGATTCAGAGCCCAAACCGATACACAGCTATTTTTACAGTTCAAGCGGAAAACTCAATCTCTTTTTCACGACTCAGGTTTCAGGCTTCTAGGTTCATGACCAGGTACACAGCTTTTTTACTGAGTTTAGGAGCAAACTCAATCATTTTCCACGGCCTGGATATAAACGGCTAAAATTGTTCTTAACCTTTGATAGAAACACAACCACAACTCTCCTGGAAGCGTAGATTGTACAATTGTTGTGTATCACCATACAATAGGACATCTCTTAAGAATCAGATAATAAAACAAGTAAAATGTGAAAGCTTTGGTAGCAGAGGCAAAAATGGAGGCAAAAAAAGATAGATCATACAACCACACTCTGTATTTGTGGTTGATGTTCTGTGTTCTGAAAATATATGAATGAGGGACGGGTTTAAATAGGGATGGGGCTCCTAAAACTAAGCAATGATTACAGGAGCCAAGGGGACAGTAAAATAATTATTTTATGTATGTTATTTAAAGTATGTGAAATAACTATAGACCTACATATTTCATTTATGAATCTATCTATTTATTTTAAATTAAATATAAAAAACAGTTTGTAATATTCGATTATATTATTATTATGTATTTTATTATAGTAGTATGAATTATGTATGATTAGTATGTCTTATGAGGATTATTATATATAAATAAAGGTATAATAGAATAAAAAAATTGGTAATGAAAATTATGTGAGTAACTATTAAAATTTAACAAGTAAAACAAGGATATAATATAAATGTAATGAAATCATTTTATAGTTAAATAATTTTTCTTTACTGTAACCATATATGTAAATGTAATAGAATCTAATTTTATAATTTAGAAGTAAGAGCCAAAACTTTTATAAATGTTACTTCGGAAAAACTCTTACCATTTGTTATCTACCAAAGTTATAAATGTTGAATAGAGTCTGATTGGTCCATGGATGTTAATTTTGTCGCTGGCCATGATAGGTCAATTTTGGTCAACAACATCACACTGTTTTGGTATTTGTTTGAATGCGATGGTCCATGATGTCCAATTTGCGCCGGTCAATGATGTCTAATTTTGGTCGCCAAAATCATCAATGCTGGGTATATGGTTTTGACTGAAACTTTTCGTTTTAGCCTACTTAAGAAACCAAAATAAGACTCTCTGAAATCTGTTATTCACAACTTCTACTGTTAGACAAACAAAATACTGACTAATGGTTTAATAATGTTGAGGTAGGGTTGTATATCATACAAAACACATTAATTTAATTAATAATTAATTAAAAGAATTAATTGAGATAAGGGATCACATAATTATGTAAAAGTACATAATTGGGTATTATATGGTATCTATGATGAGTATCACTAACGTCAATTTTAACATCTTTTCTTTATTTTAAAAATTATCGATCTTATTTGGAACCTTAGATAAAAACTGAAAAACTGTCCAGCTGAGAATTAATTTCTAAATTTTTTTCTTAAATATTTTTCAATTTGCAAAGAGGACATTAGACCACTAAAGTTTAAGGTTGAAAGATGTGGTAGACGGAAAATAATCTCAGAAAATTGCAAGAAACTCACGAAAAATCTTAAAATATTAGTAAAACCTTTAAAACTATGTCATTCAAAAAAAAAAGTTCATCAATGATTGAAACTCCTTATTGGGATGCAATCCATAACCATAAATATCTCAGAACTGATGTGTGATAATGTTTGTTGAACCTAAAATTAAACAGTCTCTTGATATATACATTAAAGTGTTTTTATTGAATCTCGATCTTCTAAAATTTTTAAATGACTAATGTGTCCTCCATTTTGTTGTCATATTGCTAGGTTTCAGAGCCGATTTTAAAAAAGGTGTTTGAAAGATAGTATTGTCCTCATTCGATGAGTGTTAAGAAAGAAAAAAAAAAGTGATAAGAAAAAGTGTAGGGGCATTAGAGTATTGGATTTGGGTCATCTAAACCATATCTACTGATGTCTTTTAATTCAATTTTGAGGGAAAATTTTCATGCTATTTTAGTGAAATGGCTTGAAGACCTCTGGGGTTGGCATTTTCCAAGATTTTTATGTTAAAATAGATGTGTTAAACTTTAAAATGGGGCAGTGGTAATTTAACGAGGTTGTTAGCTAGTAGTATTGGACAACTTTAACTTTGCTATGAGCTGCACATTAACATTGATGAGAGGATATGATGATCCAGCCAGAATAGTCATTTATAATATTATAAGGAATTGATGAAGGTAGGCTGAATCGGTGGGCACAGAGAAGGGAATACTAAGGGTTTGGATGAAATGATACCGTCAATATGTCTACGCTTTCAACGAGGCTTTGATTTATTCTGTAAGATCAACAGTGATCCGGTGATCATACAAATGAAAAGGTTAAGGCCATGAGATGAAGCCCTTATGTAACAAAGTAATAACCTCCATTGCACATATAAAAATAAAAAAATAATAATAAAATAAATAAAAGAAAAAACTGAAGGAAGTCGTGAGGATCAATATAACACGATGAGAGTAGATTAAAATATCGAGTTCACGATTTAATCACTTCGTGATTGAATAGTATTTTTATGGTAGCATTGGACTAACAGGGGTTCCGATTAACCTCCCAACGGTCGCTACAGAGTGCTTTGACTAGAGAGGGTCTAGGGTGGGGACGGAGCCCTTGGAGATTTCACACTTGCGACGGCGTGGGGAAGGTATAGGGATAGATTACTACATCTGTGCGTAGTCCGAGGGTGACTGGAGGTTACTGTAGAGCATAGGATAGGTTCCCTAAAGAGCATGTGATTTGGCATAGGTTGCATTGGTCTTTGATCCCCCTTAGAATGGTATGGGACATGGAGTTGGTTTCGATGGTCACCAAGGGATGTCCAGAAAATTCGAGCGAAGAGCATACCGCTCAAAGTTAGAAAGAAAACTCTATCACGTTGTAAGGCATAGGACTCTGGCGTTTGAGATTTATGGGACTAGTATTTTCCTAAAGGTGGAATCATCGTAAGGTGTCATGTGAGGTTCGGAAGTAGTTTATAAGGGAAAGTTACAGTCATAGGTTCATCGGCCTTCGAGATTCTCCGACGTTGGATTGAGCCCTTAGCTTACTAAGTTGTTCCTGCCTCCCCTCGTTTCAGGATGGGCACGATGTAGGTTCAATGTCGATATTGAGAAAACAGAAAGACCCTGTATCCTACCATAAGAAACTACGAGCCCTCAAACTAAAAGAAAGTTGAGTTATGAGATAAAAAAATAATAGAATATTTAACGCTGAGATGTATATGGACAACGCGTTCGTTAAGTTAATGTTGTGAACCACCCACACTGATAGAGGCCACAGAAGGAAACGGTGAGGTATGGAAATAAGAGTAAAAATATCCCGAGTTACAAAGAGTTGAGACTTTTGAGGATCGAAAGTTCTTATTGTTGCCGGAAACCCGTGAGTGGTGTACGAAGACTGTGGGGAAGTAACGAGAGGGGTCTAAAAACATGCGCCACGTTCCCCATAGAACACCGAGTCTTCAGCCAATTAACTCCTCTAGCCAACGCCTCCGGGTACCTGAAATGAAGGTAAATCAGAAGGAATCGAGAGAAAGAATACCTTGAGTTTTCCAGTGAGAACCGAGAACGAAACCTACGGATCCTCGATAATCTAAAGCCTCGACGCCAAACTGATCCTACACAACACTGTGAAAATGTCACCGGCCTAAATACTAATCACCTTGAACATAATAGTGACACCCGTGTAGTCAAGAACACCGTTAGCCAACGCCCAGGGTTATCCGACATGAAGGAAATCAGTAAGGAATATGAGAGAAAGATACCTGGAGTTTCAGTAGAGAATCCAGAGAGTACGAAAACCAGATAGCCATAGAAATCTCAGACCTCGACGCCTTATGAAACTGACGAACCAACAATGTTGAATAAGGTCACCGGCCTAAATACAATCACCTTGAACACAATAGAGCACCGTGTAGTCACCGTTTTCCACCGTTAGTATGTATAGAGATGAGAATAGAAATAGAGAAATATATGAATTGGGAAGTGTGTAATCTGATGATTTAATCCTGGAAATAAGATACAAGAGGAGTACAAATGAGGGAAGAAAATATAAAATATTAAATAAGAGAGAATAAAATAAAATATAACATCTAAATCCAAATCCTAAAGGAAAGGAATATTAAGATATAATATCTAAGATATATTCATAACTTACATAAATATATATCTCAACACTCCCATCGAGTTAGAGAGTGTATGCCAATCACATTCCATGCCAATCACATTCCCAACTTTACTGTCTTTAACTTGTAACTTTACAGCTTAGGTCAATAACACACAATAGTCTGCTTTTTCACTTTTGTCTTTCCACAGTAATGAAAGAGTATCTAGTAAAAAAAATAGACCGCCTTATTGATTGGTTTGCACTTTAAACTTTCAAGAAAATTATTGAATTTACACACGAAAGATGCAAAAACCAAAAATATCTAGACCGTCTTATATTGGTTTGTATATTTTTAGACTTTCAAGAAATAGTTATTGAATTTTACAGGAAAAGATAGCAAAACAACAAAATAAGACCCGCCTTTGATTGGTTTGCATTTTATAGACTTTTCAAGAAATTATTGAATTTTCAAGAAAAGATGCAAAATAACTTAGAATATTAGACCGCAATGATTGACTCTGAGAGGATTGGTAAACTTGTTGTCCGATTTAATTTGATTTGGAACAAGTGAATATCCTCCATGATCAATTCTTGGTCCAGCCATCAAATGCTTTAGAAATAAACCGCAATGATTGACTCGAGGATTAGTAACTTGTCCCATTTAATTTGATTTGGAACAAGTAAATATCCTCCCTGATCACTTCTTGTGTCCATGCATAAATGATTTACTTGGATAATAACACCTAAGATCTGCGTGCTCTGGATCACTTGAGAGGCCTGTGAAGTGAAAAATATGAACATCTTGAATATGTCACCTTTGAGCTTTGTGAGAAATTTGAAGATGCTTATTAAATATATTCTTGATATTGGGTATGATCGCCGTCGTAAACGGCTTCACTGATTCATTTAGGATTTGGCTTTATTTTAATACTCCCCTTGGACTTGAGTCCAAGGGCGGTCGTTGGTGTTAGGAATACCAAGATCGATGCTCTGATATTAGAAAAAATACCAGATCCTGCTCTGATACCATGTTAAGAATGAAGAAAATAGAAATAGAAATAGAATTGGGGAGGTGTATAAACTCATTTATATTGATATTCTTTAAATTTAAATAGATAAGTGAGGTACAAATGAGAAAAATATAAAATAATTAAATAGTGAAACTAAAATAAAAATACTCTAAATCAAATCGAATATTAAGATAATAATATTTATAAGTATATATTCCAGTAAATAATATATCTCAACATTAGACAAGGAATTCGCGAATCAATTTTTTGGAGAATTTTCCGATCCACCTCAACACAATGTCCATCAGCTACGAAAACTTAGTTCGAGGTCGGAGAGAGGAGAGGAGAGTCAACATGAGAGATAAAGATAGGAAAAGAAGAGGGAGAAATCGATGTCAGAAAAAATGTCACGGAAAGCGAGAGAGATAAAAACGTGGTCTGGAGAATCGCAGCATATCCGGGTGAAGGATGACGACTCCATCGGATCTGGGTCGGGTCCGATCCATAACTCGCAAGCCAAGCTGCGTCAGTGTAGCCCACCTGTAGCGGCTCAAGAACCCTCCGAACAAAATGCAAGTCTGCGCATCCGCGCCTACTCTACACAACCCACAACAGCAGAGCCCGCAAACCGAGAAACCCAAAACCGAGTCCATCCTACAAATGTGGCCTATGGCCAGCCTACTAACCCACAGCCTAAACTCGCTTGCGCTCAGCCCACGAATAGAAGCCTAGTGGCCTACCTGCAGCTGACAACCAGCGAGCAAAACCCAAAAACCGGCCTTCAGACCTCGCCCCCTGACCTGGAGCGCCCTTCGACCCGCCACGTGGTACCCTTCAGCAGTGCTGAGCAGCCCTTCGTCTCATCTCGCAGCTTGGTTTAGCGCGACTCGGCAGTTTCGGAATACGGCCTACCGGCGGCAAACTCCCAGCGTAATTCGGCTCAGCTTTCAATTTTTGACCCAGTTACACACTGTTTCAATCCTCCTGAACCTATTTTCCTCAGCCTCAATTAAGATAATTGATGTCATCTTAGAGTCGTATTTCACATTGTTAGTTGGATTATTAATTAAAATGTGAAATACTAACGAAAGGTGACAAAACCCCAACAAGCTTTGAAGAGAGCTTTCAAGGAACAGAGCTTACGTTTTAGCTAATTAGAGAGTACTTCGGCTGACTAAGGACAGACAAAGTAAGTGACCTTACTATAGGATATGCTAGAAATTGTATGAGTTACAATTTATGATATATGAGCTGTATCGTGATGATGTCGTATACTAGTATATGATGAATTGTCTGAGTTATATTATGATGTATATGTTATAATGATGATGTATGAGTTATGATGCTTGAGTTATGATGGTTTGATGATGTGCGTAACATATACATTTTGATGGATGATGTACTTGAGAGTGCTTGAATGCACTTTATGACAATATGATGAGTATGATGAGTTCTGTGCATTACGTTTGTCTTAATATGTTGATGTTTTTTCCATATTAAGCATGTTTATATGATGATTTGCCATAATGCATTATGTCGATAGACTGACATAGCGACACAACCCTAAAAAAAGCATGAAAACTTATATTAATATAAATATCAATACGAGCCATGTGTTACTTAACGTAACCAATGGATTTTCAGACTAGAGACTTGTGCTCAGAAGAGATGATAAGATGGAAACTTAGCTCAGGAGGAAATCCATGCATGTTGTATGTTCATAAGCCATAGGGATACTTCCTCAGATACGATGAGCATGATGCTAAGGGTGTCTAGGAGCCCCCCTGAGGATTCACACTCCGCACGTGTGGGTCATGTGTAGGGAAGTACTACACATCCATAGTAGTCTGAGACTGGAGGTCACCCCTAAAGAAGAGTGATAGGTCCTAAGAGCATGATTGCATGTGTTTGCATTTGCATGGCCCCTATAGTGGGGCCACTTACTGAGTATTCTTCGAAATACTTAGGCCATTCGCCATATCATATTTTAGGTAAAGGCAGGACGCACATATACAGAGACTTTGACACCCCCATAGGGTAGACTCGTATTTAATTTCCTAGTCTTAGGTTAGAATATGTTTTTTTGCATTTCATCATTTTAAATTATTTTGTATTTGTTTTTATTTCCTCTAAATTTCACAATTTCGTATTTAATCACGTAAGACCATAGCAGTGTTTTCCAGAGATAGAAGATGTTTTAAATATTGTCGACATGTATGCTATAGATGATTTTTCTTTTAAGAGTTATATTTCCACATAAATAATAAGGAGAGACGTTAATAGCAACTTAAAAATTTAAGATCGTTACAATTAAAGATATCTACGGGGTAGGGTGGAAAAGCTTTCATCATTTATGTTCCCACCCCCTTCTTTTTCATCTTCATCCTTGCAAAATTTTTATCATAATACTTTTCAACCAACGTCATTTCAAAGGTACTTTTAATGAATAATTTTTAATTTTTATTATAATTTCTATTAAAAAATGTAAAAAAAAAAATATTTTTTAGAAAAATATAATATAAATTCTATCCGCATCATTTACATAATGATCTCAAATTCTAAAAAAAGAGCGTTAGAAGCTATAAATATATGTATATAATACAATATAATATAAATGCAATAGGTTAGTTATGTACCTTAGCGATCAACAATGGACTCTTTTAGCTCTAATGGCGTGCATTCGAACCCAAGGGCACATGGTTTTCCTTCCAATTATGTCGTAGTGTCCTATGGCGTAATCGGAAGGGTGGAAGGTCACAGGTTAAATGGAGGCAGTTCGGGTCGGTCGGTTGCGGATCTTGGATCAGGTCACCAGCGGATCCGCGCTCGCAAACCGTATGCTGACACATGTGGCGTAGTGCCTCACCTGTTAGCTGACTTGCGTCTTCATCAATACTCAACTATCAAGTTTATTGATTGTATTGCTGGAATAGCTCAATTGGTTAGAGTGTGTGGCCGTTAACCACAAGGTTGGAGGTTTAAGCCCTCCTTCTATCGGTTTCTTATTTTTATTTGTATGTGTATCGTCTTGTAAACCAATAAACATGTGTATTAATTTTATAGCGAAAAAAATCAAGATGGCATGAATGCCTATCAATGGACTACTAATATCAATGAACACTTGCAACAAGTTATTAAGACAGTTGAATGTGTGGAGGATTTTTTATGAGATAGGTGGTCGGATTTGAACTATACGAAGTGGTCGGATTTGAACTATACAAAATCTTTATGACATATGTTGTGTAACGTATGTGTCAAAATTTGGTGATCTCAAATTTGCATGAACATGCAAACATGACTCTTTAAATAGAGTGATCATGGTACCTGGAATGTCTTCTTCTTGGTGAAAAACCTTGAGAAAAACCTCTCACAAACACTCTCTTCATATATACAAAATCCCTCCCAAGTTTACTCACTCACCGAATTCCACAATCCCGTTTTAAGGCCGGAGGATAGTGGAGAAGACACTAGTGGTGGTTCGAAACCGGTTCGTGAGGAAAAAGGAGTTTGAACTACAAAAGGTTAGTATCTAAACTCATTAAGTTTTAATACTTATGAACATGCTAGTTATTTACTATAATTGATGTTCTAAAAGTGCCTAAGATCCAAATTGCTTCCGCATGTGTTATATTAACACCATCAACAGGAGGCACATAATTCTCCATTCGTCATGCATCCTGGAGGTACCAAGATGTATCAAGATATAAAGCCACAATTTTGGTGGCATGGAATGAAGAAGGATATCGCAGTGTTTGTGAGTAGATGTTTGGTTTGCCACCAGGTTAAGGCACCAAGACAGAGACCAACAAGATTATTGTAGCCTCTCAGTGTTCCAAAATGGAAATGGGAGAATATTGTCATGGATTTCATGGTAGGATTACCCAGAACATTAAAGGGCTACATGGTCAGGCCACCTACACAGTAGACAATTGGGCACTGCTGTACATGAATGAAATTGTTAGATTACATGGAATTCCAGTGTCAATTGTATCAGATCATGACCCACGTTTTACTTCAGCTTTTGGCGCGGACTTCAAAAATCGTTGGGCACTCGCTTGGATTTCAGTACAACGTTTCATTGACAAACAGACAGACAGACAGAACGTTTAAATCAAATTTTAGAGGATATGTTACATGCTTGTGTGCTTGAATTCGTTGGTAGTTGGAATTCAAAGCTGCATCTCATGGAATTTTCCTAGAATAATAGTTATCAGGCGACAATTGGCATGGCACCATAAGAGGCGTTATGTGGAAAACGATGCAGAACACCATTGTGTTGGGATGAGGTAGGGGAACGTGAGTTGGTGGGTCCAAATTGGTCCATGTTACGAATGGGGCGGTGCAACAGATCAAAGAAAGGATGTGCACTACTCAGAGTAGACAGAAAATCTATGCGAACTCAAGACGGAGGAATCTAGAGTTTGAAGTGGGCGACATGGTATTCTTAAAAGTTGCTCTAATGAAAGGAGTCCTAAGGTTTAGACGCAAAGGAAAGCTGAGTCCTCGATTTATAGAAACTTTTGAAATTTTGGAGAGGATCAAACCCGTTGCGTATATGTTAGCCCAACCACCATCGCTCTCAATTGTACACAATGTATTTCATGTATCTGTACTTCGTAAGTATATGGCCAATCCAACACATGTGATAGATTATGAGGTTCTAGGAGTAGTAGAAGACTTAAGCTATGAGTAAAAATCATTGAAAATTTTGGCTTGCAAGATAAAAGACTCTACGCACAAAAAAACATTGCATTTGTCAAGATATGATGGAGAAACCAACCAATGGAGGAGGCTACATGGGAACAAGAATGTAGCGCCCGAGTATTTAAAAAAAAAAAAAAATTAGGTCACAATAGGGGCAAACTAGTCATTTTTCCCTTATTACTTGAGGGGTTTGTTTTGGCCGAAGCATAATTTGGAAAAGAGAAAGAAGAGGGGAGAGAAAGAAGAAAGAAAAGGGAAAGAAGATTAGGGTTTTGAGGAAGAAGGAGGAGATCGGATCAAAACCGACGCTGGAGGTCCGAGTCCCCAATCTAAACCGTCAATAGTCCGAGGCAAGGTGATCTCACGAATCGCACCTTCCTATTTTGTCAAAACGTCCAAGAACTTCAGGTTAGTCCACGAGTGTCTACATTGAGAAATCATCAAGATTTTCGTGTGTTAGCAGCGTTTTGTGTTGATCCTTGGAGTCTTACCCTCAACAGCGCTATCTGGTTAAGTTCTGGAGTGAAGGCGGCCAAGATTGGCGTTCGAATCGGAGTTTCAAGAAAACGTGATTTTCGGTAAGAACTCGTATTTTTCTCCGAATTCGAACTCAAATAATAAGATCTGTGATTATCAGAAAAATATAAGAAAATTGTTTCAAAGGAGCAGAATATGAGATCTACAAGGTTCGTGAAGAAAATTTATCGAATCGGATTACGGATTTGAAGATAAAAAAATTGGAAGAAAATAGATTGAAACGTGGAAGAGACCTGGAGAACTAAAAAAAAAATGCAGGAGGGTGGAGGCCGCCACGCGTTGGTCGGCGTGCGGAGGAGAGCGGTGGAACCGATGATCCACACGTGTCGATCACCAGCTAGTGAGGTGCATTCTCACCTGGCAGCGAACACGCGTCAAGTGCGCGGATCCGGCTGGCCCGACCCGCGCCGAGCACTAAGCGCCCGACCCGACGCCTTTGACCCACGCTTGCTCAGGAAGCAGCGCGTGGGCACTCGCGCATAGAAAGTGCACGTAGTGACCCTCCAGGGCGCATGTGACGCGCGTGGGGGTGCATGAGGCATCGTTTTCTTCCCGTTTGGTCTCTGTTTGCTTGTTTTCCGACCCGATTTTGATGCTGACCCTATTATTATGTGAATTAGGACCTGTGAAGGAAATTCCATAATTGTTAAAATCCATTCCGTCAAGAAAACTCGAACTCGGGAAGGCACGCTTCAACCAAGTAAGTAGCCATTTGGATTCCCACAAGCAGTACTTGTAGGAACCGCTAGGAACGAGCATGCATGCTACCACCCATTAACTTAGATAGCCGGACCTAGTATATTAGTATGGGAACTGCGAAAATGATATGATTAATGACAACTAGTTATTAAATGTTTATTAAATCTGTTTGATAGAGAATCTGATAAAGTATGTATGCATGAGGAGGATGGAAAACTTGTGAAATCTGCGCTCCGGGTAAAGATGGACGTTATCTTCCCGTTGAGCATGTTTGTTAATATTGCATGAATTGCTGCGTGTAAACTCTTATGCATGATGATTGCTTGTATTATCTTTCTTGATGAATAGGAAGAAATTATGAGCTTAGATTAGGGTGCTTGTGACTAAGTAGGCTAGACGAGACCCTAGTTTAGGGGACCTCTAGAATACCGTGTAATTAGACCTGCAAAATGATTACCGGCGGATCCAGAGTCCAGAATTCCAAACCCGATAGGTTTGTGAGACCAGGCACGAGAATCCTAGAGATACACGAATCTAAGTCTAAGCCACTAGGTTCCACCCTAGAAAGAATAATAGGTCACCACGGTAACTGTAGGTAGCCCGCTTGAGTTGAGTAGTGTAGATAGTGTCATCAGAACCTCCACTTCCCTCTCTCCTCCAATATCGTACCGTCGAGATAGAGCTTCGGTATGGTGATTGTTGAGCTTAACAGATCAGGATAGGGAAGTGTGACAGGTTCTGAACAGGACTCTTGGGCCGTAGAAACCTGTCCCTGAGCGAGGGACGTGAAGCCACATAAAATGACTCAGTAGCTGACCGGCACACAGGGTGTCGCACCCCGTTTAGTGAATGTATGGTCCCGTGTGAAGGTCCTCAGTTAACCTCCATGGATGATGTTCAGAGACAGTCACATTTTCAGATCCAGCCATACAATCCCCTCAGATTTACTTATGAGGTCGCGCCTCATCTCAGGACACTGATCATTTCAGTGCTTAAGATGGGCAAGTCTCCTAAGATACAGAAAAGAGAGTTGCATCTTAGATCACTCTCTTTAGAAACTCGAGAAAGACCGTGGTTACCCACCGAGATAAGGATGCAAAAAGAGCCTACAAGTAGGCTACGTACTGAGTATTTTTATATTCATTCCTTTCTACTCTTTTTTTTTTCAGGTGAGTGATGCCATGGATCCAGGCGGGAATGCATGTTGAATCTTAATGCCACAGAGGAGTGTCCCGGGGCATCTAGGAGTCTGTGCATAATTTTGTTTAGATTTGTCATGCATTGTTTTGTAAACCATTTACATACTTTTCATACTTGAACACCTTGTTTTGGATTTTAAACCTTTTATATAATTGATAAAGTTTTTTTTTTGTAATCTCGTCTTCTCTATTTGTTTTTACACGATTTCATTGCATAGTCTGTTGGTCCAGCCCTTGATTTCAAGATTCAAATTTTGGGCTGTGACAAAGAAGTTGTTGTCGGTGCATCGTCGATTAAGGTTTTAGGGTGTTGCGGGTTTGGAAGACAAGCACCGGATCAGGTCGGATACCCGCGGACACAACTCCTACTTCCAGTCCTCAGGCCGTATGAAGACACGGGCTGTAGTTGCTTTCGGCCCAAGTGGGATCTGCATTCATTTTGGCTCAACATAGACACCCGCCTGTAGTGCGTTTTCTCGGCTTCGTACGTATATACATGGCTCGACTCCTCTATCGGACTTCCTCAGCTTGACGGCAGCTTGGCTTGTCAGCTCGGTATACCCACAATATACCGATTTCTAGGTTTACGGCCCTTCCAAAGTCGTTTCTGCCCTTGTTTTTGCATTCTAAGGTTAATATGACTCTTAATAGTCAACTTAAATTATGTTAGGTGTTTACCTTGATAACTAACATGAGGTTTAGCTAGGATATGTTATGAAAGGTTCCTAAATATGTTATGTGGTTCTTATAGGACGTAATTAACGGTTGGAATTAGCTTGTTGTGAGTGACTTTGGCCAAGGCCATCGAGGTAAGTGACTTTACTATTGAAGTTAGTTAATTATGTGTTGTATGATGATGCGTGCTCTGTGGCCCATGCATGCACCATATTATATGTGATATGACTATGTGACACATGAATTAGATTGACCGGTGATGTTATGAAAATTTATGATTAATATGTTAGTACTATATGCCATGAAAGTGATGATTGTTGCATGTATGCACGTAGTATAACTGAATTATGTCATGAAATGCTTATGGAATTGGAACGTATTTTCATATTAAGCAATATGCCATGTAAGGTAAGTTATGAGACCTCATACATGTTTGTATGTCATTTGAATTGGGATACTTCCTCTTTATGTCATGAAAGAATGAAATTCGATATTTATGTTCTCCATGATATCATGCGGAACTTTTCTATTATGTGGTGTCTAGTGACATATAATACGTTGTGCCCGACCAAGCCAGGCCTAGGGGTACGTATACGAGCCCACTTGGTGGGTTCATGTGCGCGTACATGGGCCTCGTGTGGAGAAATACCACACATCCAACCATACCCAGAATAGAAAAGCACCCAAGGCAAGTTTACAAAAGTTAGGTCCCACTCATATGTTGCATGTGTTTGCATTTCTAACCCAAATAGTGGGATGACTTACTGAGTATTTCATAAAATACTCAAGTCACGTGCTACCTTCATTTTTCAGGTAAAGGCAACGCGCCGATGTATTGGCTGATGATCGAGCTGAGGTTACCATGGAAGACTAAAGAGAGGGTATAGTTACCTGTTTATGTTTTTATTTGGGTTTTTAAGTTAGATCATTGAACGTTCATTTTATTTAAATTTCCTAATTCAGTTATTGAATGTTTTCGTTTCGAAGTTATCTTTAGTTCAGATTTTGAACCTTTATGTAAGACTGATGTTGTTTCCAAGACTATTTATGTTGAATTTTCCGTTTAAAGATCTATGCATGTACGGATGACGTCACTAATTAGGTTAAGAAAATTAGGGGCGTTACAAAGTACCTTTTCTTACTGTTGGAGATGGGTTTTATTGGTCCACATATATCAACATGTATTGATTGAAGCACTTGTGAAGCTCTCCACGTGCTTTGCTTTGGAAAAGATCCTCTTTGTTGTTTTCTTGTTAAGCCGTCCTTGCAAAGCCTTGAAGGAGAATTAAGTTCAGGTAATCCATTCACTTTCTTTCTTTTTTCAGTGGTTTCAAACCATCAAAGCTAGGTGCTGGTCGCTTGTGGATGTATATAATAAAATGATGTAAAATTCACAAGAATAAGTGCAAGTATACACTATCACAAGTAGCAAGTAATAAGTAAATTATCGATTCCACAGGGAACCTATCCTTTTAGTTAATTTTATCGTTGAAAATTAAGTGAGTTTTTGGGTAACATTCAAATGGGTGTTGGTGATTTTAACTACTTAAACGAAACTAAAACAGAGTGCCACTACTGTTGAAAAATAGAAAATGATGAGAAAATCAACTATAATGAGGAAGGTTTGGCTAAGAGAGATTAAATAGATAAGTTGTTGAGTTTTGTGGTAGATTTTAGTTCCTTTTAATAGATTCCCAAGCTCACTTCGAGGGTCATGAATGGTGATTATTTACATAATCGTTGTGATTTCTATTAACAAGGCTCTAAGAGAAGAATTATTCTTAACCCTTCTGTTACCCTTCAAGTCTCATTGCTACGGAACTAGAGTACTAAAGAGGATTTCATTGCTCCTCTCTTCTCCCGAATAAGAGAACAACTATGTATGTAAAGTAGTAATTAAACACACATGTAAATCATTAACAACAACTCTTTAATAAACTAAAATCATACCGTCAACATACTTAAACTATATAAAACTCTCTCGCCTCCCCTATAAAGTTTAGCTCTCCATAAAAATTGAATTAAACCGAGGAACCCACATCTTAATCATATACAATTGATAGAATAAGAAAAGAGAGTAAGGAAATAGAGACTTATCCAGCTTTGTTGCCGTTCTTCAATGGAAGTTCCCTTCCCTTGAGCTCTCACGTCCACCTCATTGTCCTAATCTATCCTTCTTGGTCTTCTCTTCCTTCTGCTGTCAACCGTTGTTGGATTAGGGTTTTTCTTCTTCTTCTCTGGTTACACAGTAGTTTACAGCAACAGAGGCACTGCTGTCTAATCTGATTTTTTTCTCCTAAAGTGTGTCACCCTCCTCTTGGTCTTCTTTTTGCTTTTATATTGAGCATGGGTTGCCCCGTAGGCTGAAAAGGAATAAGTTGTCCACATCAGATGTTCCTCATTCTGTAGTCAATGACCCACTTGGATGACGGATGTGGATTTAAAATTTCCATGTCATCCCCCGTTTGTTTCCAAATTTGCTACTCCCTCATGGTTCAGCATAAATGTCTAAAATTTTACCACATAACTCAATTAAATGTACAATTAAGATCGATTTATGTCAAATCATATTTTTTTTTCATGTTGAACCGCAATAAACGATTTCATGCTCACTAAGTAGAATCAATGGGGTAATAAATGAGAAAATGGTGAATAAAAGTGCAGTATTAACTACAAAAAGACTAAATATGACTCTACTTTTAGAGAGTTATCAGGTGCCTATATCTACAATGCCAAAGCTACACTTTGTCCTCAGTGATTGAGTTGAAGCACACTGACGGTAGAGGTTGAAATGTTGCTTGAAGTATGAACATTCGATTCTCAGACATCTTTGTATCTATGATTAAACCCTTCTCATGATGGAATGTCTTACACCTTCCATATTGAAACATAATAGCAAGTCCCCGTTTTTGCAATTGTCCAATGCTCAACAAGTTGTTTGTCAATTCTATAACGTAGAACACTTCTATAATAATATGCGTTGTTCTATTCACTTGCAGCCTTATGTTACCCTTTTCTAGTACAACCAAACTTGTGTTGTTGCTGAGTTTTACTAAATCTCTGAAGTTTTGATTTAAATTTGAAAAATATTGCTTTACTCCACCCATATGATTGTTGCAGCCAGAATCAATATACCAACAATCTTATTAGCTATCTTCCTCCTTTTTTGCACCCATGCAAGCCATTAGTAAAATCTCTTTTTTTGTCTTTGTATAGTTTGTCACTTCATTCTTACTTGCACATTGTCATTGAAAATGCCCAAATTTGGGACAATTGTAGCATTCTACTGTGGCTTTCTCGAAGTTTTGCCTACCTCTTCCACGTCCCCTTCCTCTGAAACTTCCACGACCTCGACCCCTTCCTCCTGACTGACCTCCATTTGTCACTTTTAAGGCATGTTCCTCATTGATGTGAGAACGCATGCGTTGTTCATGAACAAGTAGGCTACCTTGCAATTCATCAAGGGTTAAAGTATCTATATCTTTAGAATCCTCAATGGAACAAACCACATAATCAAGTTTGGAAGTCATAGTTCTTAAAATCTTTTCCCAAACAACATCTCCTTTTCTTTCACCATTTTCTTTCATTTTATTTGTTATGGCAAGTGTTCGAGCAAAATATTCATTTATAGATTCTCATGTCATCATTTGAAGAATTTCAAATTCCATTCTGAGTGTTTGCTTGTGCAAGCTTGACCCTAGTTGTTCCTTGATATTTTTTTTCTTCATAGAGTCCCATATGTCCTTCGTTGTATCCTTGTTTAGAATCGTTTCTAAAATTGAACGATCTAATGCTTGGAAAAGATAATACTTGGCCTTCAAATCTTTCAGCTTCTGATCATCAATGCTCTTTTGTTGTGCATCAATAGATCCTCCTGCCACTGCAGAAATTTCATTTTCTACTAAATCCCAATACTCTTTTGATCGCAAAAAGTTCTCCATGAGCATTGCCAAGTGATCATAATGCCCCTTAAACTTTGGGATGACTGGCTTGACAAAAGAGATTTCTGTAGACATCTTGAAGATTGCTACTGCAAATTTTAATAAGATCCCTTACTATGGCTCTAATAACAAATGATGAAATTAAAGAAATAATAGTTATGTTTTGGAAGGAAAAATGCTCTATATTGAATGGGAAAATACCAGGCTATTTAATAGTCATATATAACAAAACAAAAGAAACGATAAATAAGGAGTCTACTCTAACTAACTTCTAAAAGTTAAAGTCCTATTCTAAAGTACAGAGTTCTACCGAAAGTGAGACTTTATGTAGACTAAGTAAACTAACACGACCCACTTTATAATCGTTACAAGTGATTTGATCCAAATCGTTCATGTAGAGACATGTAAGTGGGGGTATTCTATACAATGAGTTTGATAAGGATCACGGTGTTCTATAGAAAGTGAGATTTTATTTAGACTAAGTAAACTAACACGACCCACTTTATAATCGTTACAAGTGATTTGATCCAAATTGTTCATATAGAGACATGTAAGTGGGGGTATTCTATACAATGAGTTTGATAAGGATCACGGTGTTCCAAATGTTTCAATTGGACCTATTACACGATTCAAGGCCAAGATGATTCAACAAGCATTCATTCTTCATCTACAAAATTGGATAGGCTTGATTCAACCATTATCTCATGTGTTACAAGCTGATTTGATTGAGGAAGGACCATTTGAAGCTTCAGAAGCGAATATTTGCATGGTTGAAGTTGGGGATGAAGTTCCTTGCACTTGATTGATAAGTTGTTAAAAAACTTTATTTATTATTTTTAATTTCATAATTATTGTATGGGCAAAAGGGTGGAAGTCATTGGTCAAATTGACTTCTTTTCTGGAGATTTAAGGGATCGGGAATAAATTTTGGTCGTAACTTCTTTAGTGAACATTTGAAAAATTGAAAATTTCTTTTGAGGGTAACTATAAATACCCACAAATTATTACATAAAAAAGAGATTGTGAATGAATGAATTTGAGATCTCAGATTGAGACTTTCACCTTTCGAAATTCGAGCATTATCTTTGTCATTGAGACTTTCACCTTTCGAAATTCTAGCCTTATATCTTGGTTTATTCGAATTTTGTACGAGGTGTTAATTTTATTGATTCAACCGTTTTTGCTTCCACAAAAACATGAATTGTTGGGATTAGGGTTGCCTTATCAATTTTATATCATAGCCTAGGTTGCATCTTAGTGGCCTACTCTAGAATTCATTTTATTTTTCGTTTATGCTATTGTTTTTCTTTTCTTCAAATCTATCCATTTATTATGTGGCTGCGAGTTCAACCATTCTTTATAATCTTCTCAATTTATTCTCATTTTATTACTGTAGATCTTAAAAAAAAAAAAAAAAAAAAAATCACTATCATACAATTTGCATGTTTATTTGAATATCAAATAAACTCCAATTGACATTTTTTTCTAAATCATCTAAATTTGGAACCATTGTGTTGTTATTGTTCTTTCACCCTTATAGCGGGACATAGTCCTACGGGAAGGAGGAGATGTCAGTCGAGGGAGACGAAGAGGTAGAACAAGGGGTAGAGAAATTTTAGCACAAAAAAGAAGTGAGAGAGAGTACCAATATAAGAGAGGAGAAGAAGGAGTCAAGGGAGTAAAGCTTCCAACTTTCTATGGGAGATCTGATCTAGAAGAGTATTTGCAATATGAGAGCAAAATTGAGCATGTTTTTTATTGCAACAATTTCAGTGAACTAATAAAGTTAAGCTTTCTATGGCTGAATTTTGTAATTTTGTAATTATGGTGGACATCTTTGATATCAGAGTGAAGGAGAAATTATGAAGAACCAATTGAAATGTGGGAGGAATTGAACTTATTAATGAGAAAAATGTACATTCCTAAGCATTATTCTCGAGTACTCAAGGAAAAATTGTATACAATGCAATAGGGATCCAAGAGTGTTGAAGAATATTACAAAGAAATGGAGGTCTTTATGAATAGAGCATGCATTGATGAAGACAACGATGATATAATGGCCAGATTCCTTGGTGGGTTAAACACACAACTTGCTCATCAAGTGGATAGGCAAGCATACTTTGATATGCAAGAATTGTTACACCTTGCTGTGAAAATCGAAGGACAACTAGCTTGGGAGAAGAACTCCAAGAGGTATGCTATTCCTAAGTCTACAACTTTCAACACTTGGAAAAAGGATGCAAATATTGAAAAGATAGATTTCAAGGTTAGAGGAAAGTATGAGCTTGACAAAAAGAACAAAGTTGAGACCTCCAAGGGTAAAGAGAAAGTTGAGGAATACAAGGAGGTTCGAGTAAGAAATAGCGACATCAAATCTTGGAAATGTCAAGAAATTGGTCATATTAGTGGTGATTGTCCTAACAAGAGAGTCATGACCATCAAGAATGGACAAGCTGTCACAGATACTGAGGAAAGTGACTAGGATGAGCCAGTTGAAGAAGAAAACCAGGAGAATGATGAAGAATTGGAAGATGAGAGTCATTTGACACTTGTTGAGAAGATTTCTTAAAATTCAAGTTACGGAGAATAATGTTGATGATCAAAGAGACAACCTATTTCATACAAGGTGTTTAGTCAAGGGGACTCCTTGTAGTCTTGTTATTGATAGTGAAAGTTGCACCAATGTATTAACTACCATGTTGATCAAAAGGTTGCAAATTTCAACTCAACACCATCCAAACCTTACAAGCTTCAATGTCTCAATGATAGTGGAACAATAAAGGTAGTTTCTCAAGTTTAATATCTTTTACTTTGGGGAAACATAAAGATAAAGTTCTTTGTGATGTGCTACTAATACTTGCTGGAGGCATATTGCTATGCCGACATTCGCAATTTGATAGGAAGGTCATATATGATGGTTATTTGAATAGGTATTCTTTTATAAAAGATGATAGAAAAACTCCTTTGAGTTCTACAATGTATTTGCTTATCAATTAAAGTGGGAGAAAAAAAAGAGTTCGAGGAATATTATTTTCATTCAAACATTGATTTAAGAAAAACATTCAAGGTTCTGTAGCTCAGTTGGTTAGAGCGTTGGTCTTATGAGCCGAAGGTTGCGGGTTCGAACCCCGCCAGAACCAATCAAACATAGTCACCTATTTAAACAAACAATCCATTACTATATGGGTGCCACACATTACAGACTAGAACCACTACGTCACTAGTCCTTCCTCAATGTCGAGTATTTTCAGGGTGTTGTTCTACTAAAATGTGTCATGCCTTTCAACATGTACGTGTCACAGGGTACTAGATACCATATAAGAAGCTCAAATATTGTAAAGTCGTCTTGATAGCCTCCAACAACGCTTCTACCGCGCCTTTGATCCAAGATTAGTGAGATCATAATACCAATAGAACTTCCCTCAGGTGTGTATAACTAGTGAGCTCATAACACCATAGAATTCTCCTAAGGTATTCATTCAGATCAAAGGACTTAACAATAAACTCTCCTAACTCATGATAGCTCCCAAAAAAATTCTTCGATATGTCCCTCTCTTTGAACCGAAGAAGGCCACTACTAGCAACTAAACTCATCACTTTGGTTCAACACCATAGCATTCTTCTAAGGTATTCATTCAGATCAAAGGACTTAACAATAAACTCTCCTAACTCATGAGGCCACTACTAGCAACTAAACTCATCACTTTGGTTCAACACCATAGCATTCTTCTAAGGTATTCATTCAGATCAAAGGACTTAACAATAAACTCTCCTAACTCATGATAGCTAGTACCAACACAAAGAAGTTATTACTGCTTAAATGGAAATGTTAAACTCATCACTTTGGTTCTTGGCGTAAGATTAGTGAGATCATAATACCAATAGAACCCTCAGGTGTGTATAACTAGTAACTAGTGACGTAAGATTAGTGAGATCATAATACCAATAAACTCATCTTAAACATCTTATTCTAGATGAAATTGACAAAGCCATTTTCAATCCATTTTGATTTTAGATAAGATATCTAAAAATCTAGATAATTGAAGAAGAGATCTAACATAACTTTTCTATCTCTTTCCCATCCCTAACAAATCTGTTTGAAGTGAAGGTCATCTACAATTTTTCTCTCCCAAAATCTGTCATCTTTCCTTTGGTTCTTTCTCCCATTTTTTTTTTGTTCCCCAAATCTGCCATTTTTTTGTTTCTGTTTTTTTTTTTCAGATCATGCCCAAGTGTTGGGGAGCTATTTAGGGAAGGTTGGGGAGATATTTAGGGAAGGTAGAGAATCAATAATTTACTTTTAATTTACTTTTTTTTGAGTTATTATTTACTTTTTTTTTCTTTTGTTTTTTTTTTTTTTTTTCTTTTTCTCTTTTTTTTTTTTTCGGGTCATTACAGGGTCCATAACTTAGTCTTATCGGAACGTAACTTAGTCATATCATCATAGGAACGTATCCTAACGCCATCATTCTATCAATCTATAACAAACTTATCCCTTTCTACCCATATCCTAACCATATTCTTTCATCAATCTCCCCTATTCATAGCACTCCGATGTGTAACCTAACCTTATCGTTTCATGAATGTATATTACTCCTATCGTTACATTTCGTTTTGTGCATCCTTCTCGTATCCTATCTCAAACATATTCTTGAACACATCGTACCATAATTATTATCATACAATTCACATATTATAACATAACATAAACATAATATAAGCATATTGATTCACTGATAATTCACACATATTAGTATATATGGCACGTGTCAACATCAAATATAACCACACCGATAGTAAGACCACTTACCTGGCTAACTTAAGTCGTTGTCACGAATATATCGTTAATGAAAGTTCGATTCCGTCCTTTGAAATCCAAGTCAACCTATGTGAGCCCATGACATCAGTTTCAAGTTTGAACTCTATAAAATTATCTCTAATCTACCTCTCTCTATTGTTAAAAGTCTTCAAATTATATATATATATATAGATAAAGCTATTTTTACTAAATATCTTATTTTCTATTATTACTAGGGTTGGGAATATATGGTTACTAGACAAAATTTAATGGAGTTTCTTCTCCTGTATTTCTGATTTTATTTTTAAATTCTATTCACCAAATCTTTTTTCAATCTTCCATCCTCAGTTCTGATTGTATAAATAGATTTTCATTCTCTAAAAATTACTCCAGTATTTATTTTCTAACCGGACATTATTGGCCAATTTTAATAGATTGTTAACAAAAATCTAACTAATTGGATACGTGAAAATGAGATTTGATTATTACATGATCTCTATAAAATATTGGATAAAGGAAAGAAATTTGGTCCTAAATTAATTTCTCATCACTATAACTATAAAGGAAAATAAAATCTAGATAGGATTAGTAAAAACATCCCAAAATCTCTAAATCTGCAATTTGCTTGAAAGTCATTTTATTTTTTTTATCAAATCTGACATTTTCTCAGTTTATTTTTATGAAGGGCGATATTGTGCGGTGGGTTGAGGAGAGAGGATGGGATTGGGATGAGAGGTGAATGGAGAGAGGTGGGTAAGTTTTATTTTATTTTATTTTATGTTTGAGTAATCCTTTTTTGTTATTTATTTATGAATTATTATTATAACTATTATTTTGACGTATATTTTTTTATTTGTTTATATATATATATATATATATATATATATATATATATATATATATATATATATATATATATATATATATATATATCGTCTCTGTGTCGAAGGGTGTCTAAAAGAACGGAAAACCAAGAGTGTTAGAGGGGAAGCGTGTGGGTTGGTTCGCTAAATTTCTTTATCGGTGAGTTTGCAGAACGTGCTGTTCGAAGGAAGAATCGAGTGGAAGTAAGGTATCGACATCGGGATCATTGTGTCAAAGAAGGTTGACCGTTAGAAATCGGTGTTGAGGACGTTGTGGGATCATCGGCGCGTCGCCGGAATTAGGGAGGCGGAAACTAGGGTTTCGTCGCTTGTCGGGTAAGGAAGGCGAGGTTTTTGGAATCGAGTCGGGTTCCTTCATGTTCGGCCTTCAGTTTCAGCCCAACGTCCAAACGTATAATTGGGCTACATTTCTGGTGGCCCAATACCGCGACGCGGGCCCAATAGCTCCAGCGGCTTCGCACGCATACACAGTGCAGCTCAGCTGGCACGTGTACGAAATTAGCTCGGTTCCGTCAACTCCCGCGGCTCGGCTTGACAGCTTAGTTGGTCGACTCGGCTTATCATCATTCTAAAACTAAACATATTGACATTAGACATCATTTTATTAGAGAGCATGTACAAAATGGACATATTATTCTTGATTTTGTAAACTCTAATAATCAATTAACATATATTTTTACCAAGCCATTAAATGAAGAAATTTTTTGCAAAAATAAGCTTGAGCTTGGTATTATTCGATGTGATATGTCTTAAATTTGAGTTTGGTATTATTCCGTGTGATATATCTTGGATTTTATAATCTTGTTTAGAGGCATGTTCTTAGGGGAGCATGTCATCATTTTATTTTTTATTGTTCTTTTTATGATTAAAAATGAGAGAAAATTAAGAAAAATATGCTCTAAATTTGTTATTTTATTAATGAATCACTTGTTGGTGTGATGTTTCATAATTCATTGAAGCATTAATATAGGGGAGAATATAGATTTGAGTAAATTTCAAATTAATGATGATATATTAGAATGCCTATGATGATGCATCGATATTATTATTTAGACATGTGCATTATTTTAAGTTTTATGGTGGATTTCATATTATTTTTTTTAAAATGGTTTGTCATCATAAAAAAAAGAGAGGGTTGGCTTTTTGGTCCTTAATCTCAAAGTAATTAATTTTAATTAATTAATTGATGTTTTGATTATAACAAACCTACCTTTCATTATTAACAATTCTGTCTTTTGTACACAATGTAAGGTTGAGAATTATGATAATAAATTAAAATAAAATTATTTGAATTATAAAAAATTTTCAATTACATTTATAAAAGTTTTCGGTTAATTTTAAATCGAAAGAAAATTATTTGAGTTATAAAATTATTTCAATTTGTATAATTATTTCTATTAGATTTATAAAAATTTTCGATTACTTTTTATATGGTTACTCACATTATTTTCATTAACATTATTTTATTATATTATTACATTTAAATATATATATATATATATATATATATATTTGGTGATCCACGTTTCAATTTATGTTTTAATAGTCCATATCGATTCTTATTTTTACAACATTATCACTATTTAAACTCATCCTCTCTTCATATTTTTCAGAATACAGAACACATAACAACATAACACACAATACTCTGTGTTTTTTCAGAACACATAACACATAACACATCACACAATACACAATACTCTATGTTCTGAGTTCGGGAAAATACGAAGAAGGTGATGAGTTGTGATAAGTTATTAAAATGGGAATTGATAGGGACCACTAAAACGTGAACTGGAATGTGACGAAAAATAATATTTATTTTTTAAAAAAATTTATCGTAAAAAATTATAGACCAAATATTTCATTTATTTAATAGAAATAATTATAAAAGTAATTGAAATAATTTTATAATTCAAATAATTTTCTTTCCCTCAAAAGTAACCAAAAACTTTTATAAAATATGTAATTGAAATAATTTTATAATTCAAATACTTTTTTTAATTTAAAAGTAACGGAACATTTTTCTCTTTTAATTTAAAAATAACGGAATGCTTTTGAAGTAACATAAATGTGATTGAAATAATTTTATTTCAATTTAAAAGTAATTGAAAACTCCACCCTTTATTACTCTACCAAAGTAATAAATGTCATACTTCGATCTATGATGTCAATTTTGCTGCTCGTTCATGATGCCAATTTTATCATCACATCATCACATCGGGTATTTTTTTTGGACTGAAACTTTTCTGTTTTAGCTTTAATTTCAGTGAACCAAAAAAGACGTTGAAATCGTTATTCCCAACTTTACACTGTGAACAAAATACTGAAAATTGTTAATAATTGAATGTAGGTTTGTTATCGTCAAAACATCAATTAATTAATTAATTTAAGATTAAATAGCCAAAAAGCCAACTATCTCCCCCTCTACAAACCATTTCCAGAAAAATAATATGAAATCTATAAATCCATAAAACTTAAAATAATGCACATGTCTACATCATCATAGACATGTTAGGAATCACGACTCTCCACAATGGTATGATATTGTCCACTTTGAGCATAAGCTCTCATGGCTTTGCTTTGGGCTTCCCCAAAAGGCCTCATACCAATGGAGATAGTATTCCTCACTTATAAACCCATGATCTTCCACTAAATTAACCAATGTGGGACACTCCCAATCCCAATAATCCTCAACAAGACATTCTAATATATCATCATAAATTTGAAATTCACTCAAATTCATATTCTCTCTATATTAATGCTTCAATGAATTATGAAACATCACAAAGAAGTGATTCATTAATTATAAAATAACAAAATTAGAACATATTTTTTTTAATTTCTCCCCTTTTTATAATCATAAAAGAGAACAGTAAAAAATAAAAGAATGACATACTCCCCTAAGAATATGCTTTAAATTAGATTATAAAATTCAAGATATATCACACCAAATAATACCAAACTCAAATTCAAGATATATCACGAATAATACCAAGCTCAAACCTATTTTTGCAAAAAACATTCTTCATTTAACGGCTTGGTAAAAATATCTTCTAATTGATTATTAGAGTTTACAAAATAAAAAATAATATGTCCATTTTGTGCATGCTCTCTAATAGATGTCTAATGTCAATATGTTTAGTTCTAGTATGATAAAGAGGATTTTTGGTTAAATTAATATCACTGTGTTATCACAAAATATAGGCACACTATCAAATTTTAATCCAAAATCACAAAGAGTTTGTTTCATTCAAAAAAGTTGAGCACAACAACTAACAACCGCAATATATTCGGGGGCTTCCGTATTCGGGGCTTCCGTAGTCGATAAGGCAGCAGAATTTTGCTTTTTACTAAATCAAGAAACTAATGAACTACCAAGAAATTGACAAGTTCTTCCTTAAAGTAAACTTCCCCCAAAATCCACATCAGAATATCCTACCAATTTAAACTCAACATTTTATATTTAAATATTCTTTTAACGGCAGGTAAATGAGATTCCTTAGGACAAGATTGAAACCTAGCACAAAGACATACACTGAACATAATATCAGGTTTACTAGCAGTCAAGTAAACTAAAGATCCAATCATACCTCGATAAGATTTTATATCTACACATATACTTTTTTCATCCTTGTCAAGCTTGGTAGGGGTGCTCATTGAAGTTTTTGCAATCTTGCCTTCGTTAAACTTGAACCTTTTGAGTAAATCCTTGGTGTATTTCTCTTGATTTAGGAAGATACCATCTTTCAGTTGTTTGATTTGAAGTTCAAGAAAGAAACTGAGTTCTCCCATCATACTCATCTCAAATTCATTAGGCATACATTTAGAAAATTTTTAACATAAAAAGGATTGGTAGAACCCAATATAATATCATCCACTTATATTTGTACTAATAGAATCTTTTTTCTTTAATTTTAATAAAAAGAGTAGTGTCGAGCTTACCCATTTTGAAATCATTCTCAATAAAAAAAATAAGTCTGTCGTACCCAGCTTTGGGAGCTTGTTTTAAGCCATAAAGAGTCTTTTTCAACTTATAGACTTCCTCCTTATTATAACCATTTAAGAATGCACTTTTCAAATCCATTTGATATAATATAAAATTCTTGTAAGAAGCAAAATGCAAGTAACATTTTAATAGCTTCTTCTAATCTAGCAACGGGTATAAAAGTTTCTTCATAGTCTATACCTTCCTCTTGACAATAACCTTGAGCTACAAGTCTAACTTTATTTCTAATGATATGTCCATTTTCATCAATTTTTATTTCTAATGATATGTCCATTTTCATCAATTTTATTTCTAATGATACGTCCATTTTCATCCATTTTATTTCTAAAACCCCATTTGATTCTAATGGAAATATTAGAGGGCCTAGGAACTAATTCCCAAACTTTGTTCATTTCAAATTGATTTAGTTCTTATTGCATAGCTAAAATCTAAAACTCATCATTTTCGGCATCCTTAAGACTTTTTGGTTCAATTTGAGAAACAGAAGTAAGATTATTAAATAAATTAATAGAGAAACGAGTTTTCACACCTTGTTCGGAATCACCAATAATAAGTTCTTGGATGAGAGAGGCATACTTAGTACTTTTGGCACTGATGAAGAACATTCTTCCTTCTTAAATATTTAAGCTCACTCCTCCTCTACTTGAAAGAGTTTCTTTTCCTCTGTCACTGACAAGTAAATCTCCAAAATTTCTTTCTAAATCATCACTAGACTCATTAGAAATATTATTACAAGATTCATAAAATACATGCATAGATTCTTCTATAACTAAAGTTTTCTTATTGAAAACTCTATAAGCTTTAGTAGATGAATAACGAAAAAAATACCTATATCCGTCTTAGAATCAAAATTTTCCGGCTTTTCTTTGTTGTTCAAAATAAAACATTTGTAACAAAAAAAAGTTTGAAATACCCAATATTTGAAATTTTATTATGCCAAAGTTCATAAGGAGTTTAATAACATTTGCAACCAAAAAGTTTGAAATACCATAGGTAGTTTTATCTAAGCGGTCTAATTAAAACTCTATTTGAAACATAACGACAGTATTAACAGCTTTCGCACAAAAATATTTAGGTAAATCCTATTCATTTAACATTGATCTAACAAATTCTTGTAAAGTACGATTTTTTATTTCAACCACACCGTTTTCTTGAGGAGTCCTTGGAGAGGAGAAGTCATGATATAAACCATTATCTTCACAAAAATTTTCAAATGCTACTATCCAAATCTCCCAATGGTCACTCCTAATTTTAGTAATTAAAAAACCTTTTTCATTTTGAACTCATTTTACAAAACTAGCAAATCTTTTCAAAACTTCATTTTTATGTTTTATCATCAAAACCCAAGTAAATCTCTAAAAATCATAACTATCACAAATATAGTAATTCCCTCCATAGCTAGCTTATTTAGAAGGACCAAATAAATTCATATGTAATAGTTGAAGAGGTGTAAAAATCACATTTTTAGATTTGAGAGAGGACTTTGGTTTGCTTGACAAACATCACAGATTTTATCTTTCTCAAATTTAAATTTAAAAAGCCTCTCACTAAGATTTTTTTTATTTATTTATTATTATTATTTTTTTTATTTAGATATTTGAAATCAAATGCATACTAACATGTCCTAATCTTCTATGCCATAACCAAGAATTATCATGCAAAGCCGAAAGACATTTATCATTTGTAGGACAATCATGTAAATCAATAATGTACACATTACTATCTCTATTTCCAATAAACAACATTTTTCTATCACTAACATTTTTAATTATTCAATTATTTTTATCAAATATAACTCTAAAACCTTTATCTTTAAAGCATCAACTAAAAGTACATTTTCAAGTACTACAGTCATTATCTATAATACCTTTACCAATTATTTTACCTTTTTGTTGTCGCCAAAGGTTACTAAGCCACCATCCTTCTTCGAAAGACTCACAAACTTGTATTGGTTTTCTGTCATGTAACTTGAGCAACCACTATCCAAATACCACTTATTTTCTGGTAGGCTTTCAAATAAACCTAAAAACAAATATATTCAAAATTATTCCAAATTGACCTTTTGATATCTATATTTGTTTGGGTCCTAACGAGTTGGTTTTTACACATTTAAGAATCATGTTTGCATTCATATTAAAAAACTTACCACAAGAAAAAAGACAACATTATGCAGGAATTTATTTCTTGGACTAAGTTTATGTATTCTATTTTCAATAGAAAAATTATTTCTTAAAACATTGTTAAATTTTATATTTTGAAAAAAATTTCTTCTAGAAGGAATGTTTTGAGAGTTTTTAATTTAAAGCAATTAGGTCTAATATGATCTTCAACACCACACTAATTACATATAGGCACAAATCTAGATTTATTACAGTGAGATACAAATACATTAATGATATATAGGCACAAATCTAGATTTATTACAGTGAAATACAAATACATTAATGATATATAGGGACAAATCTAGATTTATTACAATGAGATACAAATACATTAATGATATATAGGCACAAATCTAGATTTATTATAGTGAGATACAAATTTGCATGTGTTAGGCTTAGACACAATGGAGATGCTTTAACAAATATTCTTTTAGAACTTGGAGTAGAACATTCATCAATATAGCCTAATCCTCTTTTATCACCATAAGGCTTACCTACTTCAATTATTTTATTGAATTTTTGAACACATGTAGTTAACTTTTTAATAGACTCTTTAACCTTACCAAGTTCTCCCAAAGTATTTGATTCCTTTCCTTTAAGTAATTTAATTAATTTATCTTTTTCACAACAATGATGCTCAAGAAATACATGCTTTTCACGGGTATTTCAAATTTTACAATATTATGATTATTCTCTCTTAAGCAAGAAATTTCATTTAATAAAAACTTAGTTTTAATAATTGAAGCCTTATAATTCTTTTGAAGCATAATTTGAACCAAGTTTTTCTAAATTAAGTGTGATCTCCTAGAAAACTTTAAATAATTCACGGTAAGAAAGAGATTCAAGAATTACCTCATTTTCTTCGTTCTCTTTGTCACTATGAACCATGAAGCAACAATTTGCGACTTTTTCATCACTTGCACTTTCATCACTATCATCCCAAGTAGCCTTCATTGCTTTCTTCGTGGATTCCTTAGATGAGTTGAGGAGAGGACAATTTGGTCTTATATGACCCGACTTTTTGCATTCATAACATATTATCTCGTCATGTTTGCTCTTTTCACCTTTTTTGATTGGTGAAATGTTTCCTAAATTGTTTCTTTCTTTTAATGAAATTTTTATACTTATCATCTTCCTTTCTCGTGTCGTCGGAGTCAACTTCCAATGTGATGGACTTTAGGGCTATACTTTTTTCTTTTTGGATTCCTCTTCCATGCGCTCCTCCTCTTCCAGGTAATCTCATGCGTCATGAGAGAACCAACAAGTTCATCCAAAGGAAGCTTTGTGAGGATCCTTTGCTTTAGGTAGAGACCTAAGAATTTTCCTGACGTTTTCAGAAGTAGAATATGTTTTTCCAAGATTTTTCAAAGTATTTAGAATATTAGTAAATCATCTAGTAAATATATCACCTATCGATTCATTTGCATCCATTAGTTCATGAATATTAGTAGATCTAGTAAATATATCACCTATCGATTCATTTGCATCTATTTTAAATAGTTCATCATTATGAACTAACATGCTAATCTTTGTTTCTTTAACTTGATTTGTTCCGTCAGGAGTTACTTCAAGAGTTTTCAAATTTGAACACATAGTACTTAAGGCAGAATAAAGACAGTTTATAGCACTAGCATTAAAAGGATTTTTCATATCAAATTCATCCTCCATTTTAAGCTTCTCAATATTATTGGCAATTCATCAAATTCATCCTCCATTTTAAGCTCCTCAATATTATTGACAATTTTAATTGGAAGGGCCTTTACTCACATTTAAAAATTGCAAATAAATTTTCTCTTATAATTTGTTCCATCATAAGGAGGTCTAGAAGTGATTGTCCTTCACAAAAACCATTTTTAACACATTAAAAAATAATAAGAGCAATCTGCTCTAATACCAAATGTTCAAAAATATAATAATTTAAACATGATTAAATTTTTCTAATAACAATAAAACTTAATAATAATTTAGAATTTAAATAGGAAAGAGTTAGAAAACATAAGACCTCAAATCAGAACCCAACTGGGTCAAACTCGACCTACTCCACTCTCCACATGCCTATTGGGAATTTGAATAAACCTTAACTCTTTCCTCGGATCAGAGCCCAACCGCTACGCCGCTCTTTATACGAGTTCAAAAGCAAACTCAATCCTTTCCACAGCTCAGGATCAAACCAGTACAATAGTCTAAAATTTTTTAAAAGTAGATTTACAATTTGATCGCTCACCTCACAACTATTTTCTCATAGTACAACTGATATCTCTCTCGATAAACAAAAAACAAAATTTATTTTCTCATAGTGCAATGATATCTCTCTCGATAAACAAAAAAATAAAATTGGAAGCTTTGTAGAGAACAATGGAGACTTTTTAAAAAAAAGTTGATAGAGGAAACTATGGAAGTTTGTATTGTGTTTTGTAATGTGTTGTGAAAAATATGAAGAGGGATGAGTTTAAATAGTGGAGTTGTAAAATTAGGAATTGATACGGACCACTAAAACCTGAACTGAAACATGGACCACTTAAAGTAATATTTATTTTTTTAAAAAAAATTTATCGTGAAAAACTATAAAAACATGTTTCATTTATTTAATTATATATATTATTTTAAATAAATATTAAAAATATTTTAAATTCATTTTTATTATATATATATATAAATGTAATAATATAATAAAAAAATTAATGAAAATAATGTGAGTAACAAGTATTGAAAAGTTTTATAAATCTAATTGAAATAATTAATTTAAAAGTAATTTTATAATTTAAATACTTTTCTTTTAATTTAAAAGTACCCGAAAACTTTTTGAAATAATTAATTTAAAGGTAACGGAAAACTTTTAGAAATAATTTTAAAAAAACTTTTAAAAATAATTAATTTAAAAGTAACGAAAACTTTTAGAAATAATTTTATAATTCAAATAATTTTATTTTAATTTAAAAGTAATTGAAAACTCCACTATTTGTTACTTTGCTAAAGTTATAAATGTCATACTCCAGCTGGTCCATGATGTCAATTTTGCTACTGGTCCATGATGTCAATTTTATCACCACATCACGTCGGATATCTTGTTTTGAATTCGATTGGTCCATGATGTCAATTTTGCCACTACATCATCACGTCGGGTATCTTGTTTTAACTGAAACTTCTTCGTTTTAGCTCTAATTTGAGTGAACCAAAAAAAAAAAAAAAAGTTGAAATCGTTATTCCCAACCTTACACTGTGGATAAAAGAGAATTGTTAATAATTTAAGGTAAGTTTGTTATTATCAAAAACATCAATTAATTAATTAATTAATTTGAGATTAAGGGCCAAAAAGTCAACAATCGGCTTATCGGCTCAGTATCGCTATAATATATTGATTTCTAGGTTTTCGGCACTTCTAAAACTTTTTTTGCCCTTATTTTGACCATATGAGGCCAGTATGATTCCTAACTGTCAAAGACAAATTGTGCTAGGAGTTTTCTAACCGTCAAAGACAAATTGTGCTAGGAGTTTTTTGGTAGATAGCATGAGATTTAGTTAAGGTATACGAGGGAATGTTCCTAAATTTTTATGTGGTTATTATAGGACGTATTTAACCGTTGGAATTAGTATGTTGTGAGTGAATTCGGACAAGGTCCTCGAGGTAAGTGACCTTACTATTGGAGTTAGCTTACTACGTGTTGTATGATGGTGCGTGCCCTGTGGCCCATGCATGCACCATATTTTATGTGATATGACTATATGATGTATGGATTATGTGATTGTTTACTCTATGAAAAGTTATGGATTATGTTGATTGTTGACTGTTAACTGTTTACGCTAGGAAACGCTATGAAAGATAATGGATTATGTTGACTGTTAACGGTTGATTGTTTACTCTATGAAAGGTTATGGGTTATGTTGATTGTTGACTATTTACGCTATGAAAAGTTATGGATGATGTTGACTGTTGTCTGTTATGCTACGAAAAAATTGTTGATCTGCTAGTATTATATGTCATGAAAATGTTGATCGATGACATGGATACACTAGTATTATTGAGTCATGTCATGAAATGCTTATGGAACTAGAATGTATTTTCATGTTATGTAATATGTCATGTAATGTAAGAAATGTATATGTGATGTGAGCAATGCTTATGTAATGCCTTGTTAGGTATGTTATGGGACCTCATGCATATATGTATGTCACTTGTATCGGAATTCTTCCCCTTTTATGTTACGAAAGAATGAAATACGATATTTATGTTCGCCATGATATCATGCAGGCCCTTTTCTGTTATGTGGTGTCCGGCGACGTGTAATACGTTGTGCTCAACCAAGTCAGGCCCAGGGGGTACGTATACGAGCCCACCTGGTGGGTCCATGTGCACGTACATGGGCCGTGTGTGAAGGAGTACCACGCATCCAACCCTACCTATAATAGAAAAGCACCCAAGACCATTTAAACTTTATGAAAAGTTAGGTCCCGCTCATATGTTGCATGTGTTTGCATTTCTAACCCTAACAGTGGGGTGACTTACTGAGTATTTCATAAAATAATCAAGCCATGTGCTATCTACATTTTTCAGGTAAAGGCAAGACGACAATGTACGGTTGACGGTGGAGCTGAGCACACCATGAAAGTAGACGAGGGACATTTTTAGTAGTTTACGTTTATTTGACTGTTTTAAGTTAAAACATTGAACATTATTTTGAATTCAATTACTTAGGGTTTTATTTGGGAGATATGTTTCTTTTGGATTTTTAGACCTTTATGTAAGACTTTGTTGTGTTTTCCAAGGTTATTTACGATGAGCTTCCGCGTAATGAATTATGTATGCATGGGTAACGTCACTAATTAAGTCAAGAAAATTAGGAGCTTTACATTAAGATTCCACCAACTACCATACATCAATTTCACTTAGTATAAACTTTTATCACTATTTTTTTTCCTTATTTCTTTTGTTTTTCTTTAATGTGTTATGTTGAAGGATAGATTTTGATCCAATTGTCCATATTTTTCACATTAAAATGAAATTATAAGTTGTTGAATTCAAAATCAATTACAAATGGATAAATGAAAAACTTTAAATAATGTCACTTGTTTTCATAAACATCCAATCAAGTAAGCATAGTTAATCAAATCCAAATCATTGAGTACAAATGTCATCTAAACCAAAACTCAAGCCTAGAGTACTTGTATAAAGGTGAAGAGTTCTTATTCCTTAAAAATTACAAAAATGACCTTTTTGTCCTTAAGACTATTTTTTTAAATATTTGTTGGTTCCGGCAGGGTTCAAACCCATGACCTTCAGTCATAAGACTAACACTCTAACCAACTGAGCTACGAAACCTCGGATATTTTTTTTAAATCAATATTTGAACGAAAATAATATACTTATAAATAATATGTACGTTAAGAACTCGTTTCTTATTTACAAACAAATAATTTTTAAATAAATTATAACTTGCTCTCTCTCCAAATGAATTGAATTGAACTTTAAAATTTAGTCAAGAATCGACTTTTAGGATGGAGTACGTGTAACACCGAATTTTAAAAGGTAGAACTTTTTATTTTTGAAAAAATAATTTTTTTTTTTTTAACGAGACAATGAAATCCTCGTTGATAAGATACAAAACTAACCTAACCTACAGTCAAGTTTGTTGAGAATAAGTATTTAAGCCATCAAATCACGTATACATATGGAAAGAAATTAAAGTATACAAATCAATATAAATTAAAGTTCATTCCATGAATTAAATTTGTTTGTCGAAATCTTCACAATGGTACGATATTGTTCCACTTTGAGTATAAGTTCTCGTGGATTTGCATTAGACTTCCCCAAAAAGTTTCATTGGGCCAATGAAATAATATTTATTGATTATAAACCCATGATCATTCTCTAAATGAGCTGAGGTCCATGAATTAAATTTGTTTATCGAAATCTCATGGGCATGATTTCTTTCTTTTCTTTTAATAAACCTGTTAATGTTTTCTCTCTTTTTTTAATAAAAACATTTAAGGGTATTTTCAAGTGTTGCGTAGATTAACAAGTCTTTTTAGTTTGGGGTTGTAATATTCCTACCTTATTCGTATTAGTAGGGCATGGAGTGTAATATTTCTATCTTGGATCAAATCTTCGTGAATTCTTTTAAGTTGCTGATCGAGGGCATCTTTCATGTTTTTACTCCTCGAGTCTTGGGTCGTACCCCAAATATGTTCTTATTTGAGTTTTATATAGCCTTTCATATCTTCATATTCTTGAGTCTTGGTAGCCTAAAGGTCGGTGTTGTGCTCTTTTCTTAGTATTATCTTTGGAAACTTTTTCATAGTCTCATAAAGTATCATGACATTTGGAGGTCATTTGTAAGTTACCTTAGGAGAATTATGATCATTTTACACCGTTACTTGGTTAGCTACTTAATCTTGTCTAATGACCAAGAATTATATATATATATATAATCTTTAACATGCCATAATGTGCTTAGCGTTAAAGTTTCATGGGTAGTGGAGTTCATTGAGTGGGTCATTTTAACGCTTAAATCTCGAGCAAATCAATCAATTGAGGGTCTAACTCTTGGTTCTCGGTGTTTTTCTTTCATATTTCATTATTTCTTTCTTAGTTTAAGGCTCGTACTGAAATCCAAGCGATTCCTACTAGTATTTCTTTAAAAAAAGTCTAAGATGGCTACTTACCTCGTCGTCAACATTCGGGACCTCCATTCTCAAGCTTTGGTATCCGAATTACTTCAATTTTTTTTTTGACAAAATTCTCGGTGTCTAGTTTCTAAAACCATAATAATTTTTTCATGAGAACCGATTTAGAATGTAACGACCCAAAATTTTCTACTTAATTTAAGGTCGTTACTGTATACATACCATAAACATTGAATGCGGAAGACTTTATTTAAATTCCATAAAACATAACCTTTATCTTAAAACACGACCATGGACTTACGTGTTTCGAAAACATCTTTAAAACGACACAACAAAAGACGCAAAATAAAATAAATAAACGTTTAAGTTTAAACATCCTATTCTATCCTAAGTCTAAGAAAATAAATGCCACTATCCTATGCATGTGCCATGATCTCGAGTTGCGATGTCGTCGTCAGCCGTACAGGAATGCCTTGCCTTAACCTGAAAAATGTAGTAGCACATGGCTTGAGTATTTAAAGAAATACTCAGTAAGTGACCCCACTATTGGGGTTAAATGCAACAATCACATGCAATAATATGATAGGACCTATCTTTCGTTTCGTTTCGTTTCATTTTGTTTCGTTTCGTTTCGTTTCATTTCGTTTCGTTTTCCCTATGGTGTAATCCTAACAGGTAATCGTGGACGTGTACCATATACTCTACACGCAGCCCATACGTGCGAGTATAGACTCACCAACTAGTTCGCACACCGCTGGGCCACGGTTCCTAGCCGGTGGGCATGCTCTGGTGGCCCACCGGGATTCGTTAAAACTAAAACCGTCACGGCAGCGCTATGCAGGGCATAACGATCGCTGTCCTGCCATTTGGATGTACACGTCCGTACCCTCGTGATGGGATAGGGGTATCCCCCCAAATGCATGATCACACAATATGCATAAGATCCCACTAGTCCTACAGTCATCATTTAATGAACATAATCCCGTGTCACGTTTTCATGCTTACATGTCATTCTCATTCTCATTTCGTTACATATCATACATATTCCTAGCGGGGTTATGTATCATGCAATTTACCGTATTTCATGTCATACAATTCATTCAGTTACATTCCAATACTCATACAACAAGCCATAATCGCACAAGGGCCACAATCGTCACATGCATTCATATCACATCAACTAAGCAGCATAAATAACATACATTCACGTTCACATGATTTCGTACTTAAGCACCATAATCTAGCATACAATGTATCATATCATAACCAAGTCAATAACGTAAACACTTCATAGTCATATCGTTCTCTAACTTACCATAGCCTTAACGTTCTTATACCTATCACAGACATATCATTACGTGACGTACCTTAGTCATATCGTCACAAGAACGTACTCTAATGCTATCGTTTCATCAATCTATCACAAACCTATCCCTTTCTACCCATAACCTAACCGTATTCTTTCATCAATCTCTCCTATCCATAGCACTCCGGTATGTAACCTAACTCCAACGTTTCATGAACGTATCTTACTCCTATCGTTACATTTCGTTTTGTGCATCCTTCTCGTATCCTATCTTAAATATCACCTAGAGCACATCGTACCATAATTATTATCATACAATCCACATATTATAACATAACATAACATATAGGAAGCATATCGATTCACAGACAATTCACACATATCAATATATATGACACGTGCCGAACCACAGGGCACGTGTCAACATCAAATATAACCATGCCGATAGTAAGGTCACTTACCTGGCTAGCTTAAGTCGTTGTCACGTATATATCCTTACTGAAAGTTCGATTCCGTCATTTGAAATCCAAGTCAACCTATGTGAGCCCATAACATCAGTTTCAAGTTTGAACTCTATACAATTATTTCTCTAGTTAAAATTGTGATACTTACTGTTAGACAGAATTTAATGGAGTTTCATGCCCTCTGATAATGGAGTTTCATGCCCTCTGATAATGGAGTTTCATGCCCTCTGATATCTCCCGTTATATTTTTAAATTCTGTTTAACAAATCTTCCCTCAATCTTCCCTCCTCCCTGGTGGTAATTATTTTCATTCCCATCCTGTAAATAGATTCTCAGTTTTGTAAATATCTGTAAATAAGATATTACTCTAATTCTATATTTATTTTCATTCTGTAAGGCCAATTTTAATTTCGGCACTATCTTACAGATTTATGGATCTGCCAGGTAAAATTTTATTGATTCTAACCTTATTTCCTCTAACTTCAGATCAGATGCTAACAAAAATCTATCGCCACTATCTTACAGATTTATGGATCTGCCAGGTAAAATTTTATTGATTCTAACCTTATTTCCTCTAACTAGATCAGATGCTAACAAAAATCTAATTAATTGAACATGGGATCTGATGATTAGATAGGAAAGAAGAATGGATCCTAAATTAATTTCTTATAACCATAACTAAATTAATTTCTTATAACCATAAGAAAAGAAATCTGAGATAGAATTTTATCGTAATAACTGACTCTAAATCTGCAATCTGTTCAAAGCCATTTTACTTCTTCTCAAATCTGACTATGTTGTTTTCTGTTTCTTTTTTTTTTTTTTTTTTGTGCAGGTTTTCTGTTTTTTTTTTTTTTTTTTTTTTTTTGCAGCATAGATGGGTAGAGGAGAGATAATTGTGGGAAGGGATGAGAGGTTGGTGGAGAGAGGTGCGGAAAGGTTTATTTTTTATTTATTTTATTTTTTAATTAATTAATTATTTTTATAATTATTTTTATTAGTTTATTCCTTTATTTATTTTTGGGCTATTACATAGAAGATGGATAAAATTAAGAAAAATTAAGAAAAATTAAGAGAGAGTCTAGTTTTGGGTTGACAGGACCAATTTAGTTGAAACGACATCATCGTCTTCTTCCTCTGGAAGGAAGAAGACGCGTGCGAGCCTTCGAGCCCCCGTCTGAAAACTCGTCTCCTCTACTCTATGTCTAGCATTTTTTCCTCGATTTCTTCGTGAAACTTAAATATGGTGCTATAGGGAACAACTAAGGATTGATTTCATACCTTCTCGTGGATTGTATCATAAGTTATTCACCTCTAAAATTCACTGAAAATCCTTTTCCTAGTTGGAGTTCAACCTAGAAAACACTTATTGTGCAGCCAATTCTAGAGCTTTTAAGGATCCCATTTCTTCATGGAATTTCTTTTTTATTCTTCCCCTAATTAAAGGATTTTTTTTTTTTTTTGGGAACGCTTTTTAAGTGTATGACCTTAATTTTGGAAATCATTCATGGGTCTGCACTTCACCTGAAAATGCAAAAGTCCATTTTAATTCTACATTTATCCATCAAAGTTACTCCTATCAATTCTATTAAGCTAAAGCAAGGCTCAATTTTGAGAAAATTGGATGGTAGATGGGAATTTGATCATTACCCCAATGTCAACCCAAAATTGACTTTTTTTCAATTGGGCATGCTCCACGACTTGTTAGCCTTAGCCTTCGTGATCTTCTATGGAAATGCTCCTTGAAAGTACAGAAAATCTAGCCCATGCTCAAGAACCAATCCGAACGATACACCGGATGCTAAGCCTCGAAGGGGGGTGGACACGAGGAGGTGTGCCAGCAAGAACGTTGGACGAGTTGGAGAGGTTCCGGAGAAGGAATCTTCATCCGAAGGGGGTGGATTAGGGGGTCCCACATCGATTGGAGAAGGGAACGAGTGTCAGCGATTACGTTGGACCCCAAAGGGGATGGATTGTGAGATCCCACATTGGTTGGGGAGAAGAACAAAGCATTCTTTATAATAGTGTGGAAGCCTCTCCCTAGCATACGCATTTTAAAAACCTTGAGGGGAAGCTGGAAAGAGAAAGCCCACAGAGGACAATATTTGTGTAAGGACCGGGTTGCCTCAATGACTCCAAAGAGATGGATAAATTTTTTCGCGATGTAAAACAAACCAAATTTTATACTTATATTATACCAAAATATTTTAACACAAAAAGGGTTGAAGGACGACGGGTGAGGTTTTTCTATTGCACTGGCTCCAGAGTCCGCTCCCGACCTCCATCAGCTCCTTATGACCTGGAAAAAAAAATGGAAAATAAGGAATGAGTACAAAGACTCAGTAAGCAGCCTACTTATAGGCTCTTAATCATGTCCTTGATATGGTTGGGTATCACACTCCTTTTCTTGTTCTTGTCGTGAGTACTTAGGCCCTCTAGTTTCTTGTTCTTGACTTATGGGTTCTTATCATGTTCTATCCCGAGGATCTTGGTCCTTGGATTTTGAAACCTTGGTTATTCTCTAAGGGTCTTAGTACTATGGTTCTTAGTTCTTGGTTCTTGTCCTTAGAACTTGGATCTTGATCCATATTCTAGTCCTTATGTCATGACCCAGTATTTTGCTACGAATCGTGACTAACGACAAGACACAAATGCACAAAATGCTTTAAATATGAAATAGAGAAAATCTTTAAATTCCAAAAAAGTTTTCCAACGACAAATAAACCGAACACATGACACTTTGAAAATAAATTTCGAAAGATGCAAATACAAAATAAAGACTCTAACGCCTAGGGACAACCCGTTCCCCTGTGACAATCCCCGTCTCCATCACGCCCGCCCTTGACCGACGCCTCGCGCTCCTAAAAAAAAGGAAAACATAGCAAGGATGAGTATAAAAATTATACTCAGTAAGCCACCTACTTGTAGGCTCTCTTCGCATCTTAGTTTAACAGAATTCCCACGGTTTCCTACTCCGGTTCTAGGACATCTGGTTCTAATCTTAGTCTCTTGGGGCTTGCCCCTTAGGTTTCACCGGTTTGTCATCCTTTCATTAAACGCCTAGAGGTTCCTTACGCCAAGCTAATATGGTCGATATCTCTCTATGGGGCGCTACCTCTACATGGCTATCTGGGACTACATGGTACCTAGCCTAGGGGTGTGCTGAATACCCCTACGCCCATATAGTCCCCCTATGGGGGGCGCGACCCAACTCATTCCCATGCAGCTAATGGGCTGTACGACGTGGGGACACAGAAGGGGAAGATGCGAACCATATGTAGGGCCCGAACCCAGAAGGGGAAGACGAGAGGAAGTTGAGGACACCTCGGTTCCAACACCTAAAGAGGAACAACCTGAATTTCAGGAGGAGGTTGGGGATACGCCCCAAAAGAGCGAGGGGACAGTACCACAACCATCAATAACAAAAAGACACCGAAGGAAGGCCAAGGCCCGAAGGCTGCTTAATACTCCCCCTACTGCTCCCTTCTCCGAGGAGGTCTCATCGAGTCCAACCCCGTGTACAGCAGTCCCGCTAAACCAGCCATTAGTCCATGCCCACAGCTGAGATATTTTAGACGTTCATGATGACGTCGATAGAAAACCAGGCTCTGACGAACCAGATGATACAAACCATGATGGCTAATCAGTCAACAGGGCAAGGGGGCAAGGATTCAGGGACTATGACTGTGGAGTCCCGCTACTTAAGAGATTTCCAAAGACATAAACCGCCTTCCTTTGACGGGGCAAGGTGGATCCCATTGCCGCTGAGAACTGGCTAGAGGCCATAGAGACGACCTCCCATTTTATGAACTGCCCGCCAAAGTATGAAGTCCATTATGGGACGTATATGCTGAAAGGAGAGGCGCACTTCTGGTGGAAGGATACTTAGAAGACCATTATACCACAAGGAGAGTTTATTACATGGTGTCAGTTTAAATATGTGTACCTCCACAATGGTTTCTAGGTAGTTTCAGCACTCTATTTCTTCATAGAACTTGTGAATAATCTTGTTTAGAAACTGTAGGAACAAGTTTGAAAAGAAATGATGGAGAATTGCTCTCGAATTAGGGTGAAATCCAAGAGTAGAAGACCCAAAATCTAAACGCTTATAGCTTACAATTGGGAGCTCAACCTTGCTCGATTCTTGTTCCATATTATTGCCCCAACTTCAAACTTTGAGGGGCTTAAACCAATAGTGAGAGCTCAAGAATTATCGTGATTTGGAGATTGAATTTTCTGGATGATCTATCGAAAATATCAGCTCTGATTAGAGCCTTACTGACTTTGTTTTGAATACTAGCTGTTGGATATGATGATCTATGCGTGTTCTAGATCCTATCCAATTTAAGAGGAGATCCAACGACTGTGATTTGAGTTTCGAACGATTTTGTGCAGATGGTTACGGTAGATACTCTTATTTTGATCAGAGTGGCATTTCTCTAATTATCCATTCTTCCATGGGTATTTTGGTAAGTTGCCACTTTTCGAATATTTTGTTATTATTTTTCTCAAAAAAAAACCCATAATTTTTTTTTTAAAAAAATTCATCCCTTATTAGTCATTTTTCTGTGCGAAATTCCTTCTAGATAAGGAATTAAAAATCTGGAAAGATTCTTGATAATTTGAAAAATGACCTTTTTGTCCTTTTCACTTACTTTTTTCCTCTCCAATCCTTTTTCCAAAGGCCTTTAACTCCTTAAGATTACTTGTTAGGGTTTAGGAGTGACTTGCTTAAGTTCATTGTCCTTGCCTAATCCTTTAATTTCTTCCCTTTTGATCCTTTGAGTCTTACATTGACGGTTTATTCTTGTTGGAGTTAATTCCCTTCATTTTGGGGGTGTTACAGTCCGTTAGCAATGGGCTTGAGCCGTTACCATGCATATATCTCAGGCTCTAATGTCATGGAGAGATTTAGCGAGTGATCCTCTATAGTAGAATGATCAAATTGATGGCGCTTGTCTACCTAATCCATGGCACCTTCAACATCATCTTTGAAGCCATGATCCTCTTTGGAACCATGAACATCCTCGAAGTCATGTCATCCTCAAGATCGTTGTTATTGTCTATCACTAGTGCGGTCATCTCTCATTGGTCTACAATATATACATGTTTTATTTCGACAATATCTAACATTTGAAGTGTTGGACTTACCATAGTAAGAACAACACAATTAATTATGCAACCTACTACCTACATACATGGAGAGCAATAAGTTAATTTACTTTTTAAATCTCGAGGAGTAAATGATATCTTTCACAGTATACAAGAGAGAACTAAGTGGAAACATGGCATCACACATGCGAGACACTACACATTGTTCTTGAACCAAGACGATAAAGTCTTGGACGCCTAAACCTCAAACAAAATAACACATACATTCCATGTTAGGCCAAAATATACAAAATGTATGAAAAGGTAATCAAATGTTAATACCTAGAAAGCACGAAGAAACCTTGGGAGACTAGGCATTATTCTTATATGCCTTAACCTTGCCTCTCAAGGCCCTTTGAAGGCTCTTCAATGTTCTCCCCCATTTGATGTTCTCCCAATTGTGTTGTTTATGTTCTAGGTCCTTGACATCTCCAAAAAGTGTTCTATCCACAGCACCCTTTATTTTATTCTTCCATATCATTGCCAACTCTGTGTAATATGCCAACATAATCTGACGAGGATTATGGTGTTCCAAATGAATTAACTGAACTTATTACACGATTCAAGGTCAAGAAAATTAAAAAAGCATTCATTCTTCGTCTACAAAAATTTATAGGCTTGGTTCAACCATTATTTCATGTGTTACAAGCTAATTCGATTAATGAATGACCATTTAGAACTTCGGAAGTGAATATTTACATCATTGAAGTAGCGGATAAATTTGTTATAAATTGCTCGATTGATAATTTGTTACAAAACTTTATTTATTATTTTAATTTCATAATTTCTAGTAGGAGACAAAAAGTGGAAAATTACTTGTGAAAGCGATCATAATTTTTTTTTTTTTTTTTTTTTTTTTTTTTTTTTTTTTGTGGGGATTTAAAGGGTAGTGGGAGTAAATCATAGCCACTAATTTCTTTGAGGGAGTGAGGAAACTATAAATATCCACAAATTAAAAAATGAAATTTAGGTACCAAATTGAGACTTTCACATTATAAATTTGATAATCATTTTTGCCATTTTTAAGTTTGAAGGATCAAATTCAATCCTACAGTGACTCAATTTAGAACAAGATTTCAAATTTTGCTTTTAAATTTTTTTTTATCGATAATCTAATTCTAACTTATTCTCTTTGGTTGGTCCGAATTTTGTAAAATGAGGTGTTAATTTTTTTTATTCGAGGGTTTTTGCTTCAACAAAAGTTTGTATCGTTAGACTGAGGATTATGGTTGCCTCATAATCTTAACCGTATAATAATTGTTTCCAAACTTTAGGTTATTAGATGTAATGCCCAAAAATAAATAAAGAAATAAAGAAATAAAAATAATTATAAAAAAATGGTTAAAATAATAATAATAAATAAATAAATAAATAAAATAAAATAAAAAAAACAACATTTCCCCACTTCTCTCCACTAACCTCTCATCCCTTACCAGAATTATCTCTCCTCAACCCATCCTTACTCGAGAAAGTAACAGTTCCTGCAAAAGAAACATAAAAACAATAATGGTCTGATTTACTTGAGAAAAAAAAAAAAGAGAACGACCATTACCCGTTGAGATTCACCATAGATGATGAAGATAGATCTCATCAATAAGGTATATATTAAATGTTCGTTTTCTTTTATTCTATTTTTTTTAGAAATCACAGTCAATTATAGTTAGATCTTCATTGAATTATTACAATGGTTTAGCTTTGAGTTAGAAACTGTCAATCATTTATATGAATTCTAGCAAATCATGTCAAAGCAATATTAGATTAAATTTTTATCGCCAAATGAATAAATTTAAAATATAATGGCCAATAAAACTTAGGAAACACTGAGATAAGGAAAGATTTAGAAACAACAATCCACTAGACATTTGTAATACATGAGAACAGAATTAAAAGACAACAAATAAAAAAAAAAAAAAGATTAAGATTAAGAATTAAAAACCACAAACTAAATAGGGAGAGAAAGGTAAATATAAAGGGTAAATACAGAGAGTAGTAAATCTCAGAAGAAAAACTTGAAATACCTGTATCTACTTTTATTGAATAGTAACCATGAAAAATAAGATTTTTAATAAAAATATAACTATAGATATATAACATGTCAAGACTTTTAATAATGGACCAATGTAAATTAGAGAAATAATGTTGTAGAGTTCAAACCTGAAACTGATGTCATGGGCTCACATAGGTTGACTTGGATTTCAATGGACTTTCATTAAGGATAACGACGGAGCATCAACCTATGCTAACTAGGTAAGTGACCTTACTATCGGCATGGTTATATTTGCTGTTGACACGTGCCTCGTGGTTCTGCACGTATCATATAAATTGATATGTATGAATTGTATGTGGATCGATATGCTTCTTATTTGTTATGTATATGTTATAATATGTGAAGTGTTTGATAATAATTACAGTACGATGTGTTCAATGATATGTTTGAGATAGGATACGAGAAGGATGCACAAAACGAAATGTAACGATAGGAGTAAAATACGTTCATGAAACGTTAAGGTTAGGTTACATACCGGAGTGATATGGATAAGAGAGATTAATGGAAGAATACGGTTAGGCTATGGGTAGAAAGGGATAGGTTTGTGATAGATCGATAGAACGATAGCGTTAGGTTACGTTCTTGTGATGATATGACTGAGATACGTTCACGTAATGATATGTCTGTGATAGGTATAAGAACGTTAAGGCTATGATAAGTTAGAAAACGATATGACTACGATTTACGTTATGACTTGTTTATGCTATGATACATTATGATGCAATATGTCATGGTATGATGTGTATATGATGAAATGTTATGTTAGAAGCATAGAACGTTATGTTAGGTCTCTTAAATTAGGTGTATACAGAATGATATGAATGACATAAAATTACGATAAATGGCATGAAATATAACCTCGTTAGAATTATGTATGATTTGAGAACTGAAGAATGAGAAACGATATGATACGAATGATGAACGATATCTGAAACGATATGAAAAATGATATGATATGTACATAATGCTAGTAGGGTTGTATTAAAGGATAATGAAAATGGAAAAGTTTTGGGACCTCATGCATTATGTGAGTTCATGCATCTCGGGGGATACCCCTATCCCATCACGAGGGAACGGACGCATACATCCAATGGCAGGACAACGATTGTTATGTTTTGCATAGCGCTGCCATGACGGTTACTAGTTTTAACGGGTCCCGACATAAGGGGCTCCCAGAGTATGCCCACCGGATAAGGAAAGTGGCCCAGCGGTGTATGAACTAGCTGGTGAGCCCATACTCACACGTAAGGGCTGTGTGTAGAGTATATGGTACACGTCCACGATTACCTGTTAGGACAGCACCGTAGGGAAAACGAAACGAAACGAAACGAAAGATAGGTCCCATCATTTCATTGCATGTGATTGTTGCATAACCCTGATAGAGAGTCACTTACTGAGTATTTCTTTAAATACTCAAGCCATGTGCTACTACATTTTTCAGGTTAAGGCAAGACATTCCTTTACCGCTGATGACGACATCGCAACTCGAGACCATGGCACATGCATAGGGTAATGGCATTTATTTTCTTAAACTTAGGCTAGACTATGATGTTTTTTTAACTTAAACTCTTATTCATTTTATTTAATTTTTTGTTGTGTCGTTTTAAAGATGTTTTCGAAACACGTAAGTTCATGACTGTGTTTTAAGATAAAGGTTATGTTTTATGAAATTTAAATGAAGTCTTTTGCGTTCAATGCTTATGATATGTATACTATAGCGACCTTAAATTAAATAGAAAATTTCGGATCGTTACCTTGTATTTATCCTCAAAGGTGAAGAGGTGCTGCATCTCCTCAAACTCATTGTTGAAGTATCAATTTGTAATTCTTTAGTGGCTCCATCCTTCAAAAGCACTTTAACAAGGAATTGCCACAATCTAATCATCGATAGAAATTCTTCTTTAGAGAATGTGACAATCCTGCGCTTGAGATCAAAGCTCAAGCATTTAGTCTCTTGGTAATAAAATATGATTGACCAAAAAATAAACCGAACAAATAAACCGAAAATAAAAATAAAATTGAAAAATGTGATGCACAATCAACCTAAAACGATCGAAGAAAAAAAAAATTCGATGATAACTTTAGAGGAGCATTATGAGATATTTTAAGACGAAAAGACAATAGGGTTTATGGAAGGGCAACGTAGTAATTTCACCTTAATGAAGCAAAAAAGTTATACAACTTAAATCTTATCAAGGAGTTTGTGAGTTTCATATCCATCTCTAGATTTACGACTCAATCCATAGATATAAGATTCAATGGAATATTTGAAACATGTATGATATTAAATTTTCAACGAATCCTTAATATTGTTTTTATAGACATTATTTGTTATAAATTATAAGTTTACTTCGTAAATTTTTAAATTTGTATTTATCTCGATTCCAAGAATGTGTGATAAATTATTAAATTTTTAATTTTGTATCAATAAACTATTAATTTTTAAATATGGGATAAGTTATTAAATTTTTATTTTGTTAGTTTTATTTACAATTTTGTACCCATTTTACCCTTTCTCTCAAAATTAGTGATAAGCAAAGACCCACATCGCTCAAGTTAGCGGCAGGAAGGCATCACATAACTATAAATAGAAGACACTGTCAACCCAAGAAACATACTTACCTGGACGAGGTCGATGGGCGATCAAGAAGGCCCATGGCCTAGATTGGTGACCTCCATTGCACATTAAGGAGGGGTGCCCGTCTAAGGTCTGCCCAAAGCGGCAGAGCCTACGTCATAATTTGTGGTAGTGGGGCTTGCGTTCGCGCAGCCCCTATCAATCCCCCAGTTTCAACCTTTTTTTTTTTTTTTTTTATTGTTTGCTTATTTGCGTCCATGGAAATCGTATTGGGCATTGGACGACCCAATCAAGAATAGACATTAAATTCTACATTATTGTAATCTCACCAGGTATTTTCCTGTCTCTATTTCGTCATTTTAATATGTGGAAGGAATTGTGTCTGAAGTAGTAAATAAATGTTCTTCATTTTAATTTTCGTTTTTTCTTAAGCGAAAGATTCAGGAAGTGGGGTTTCTTAGCATTGGAGAAATAAAAAACTATAATACCCAACGTCCCTCCCTCGCATGCCTAGGACTTCTGGTTAGTCCTATTCGCTAATTAGAGTCTCACATCCTCTAATTGAGAGGAGTGTCCTAATTAGAGTCTCACGCCCTCTAATTGAGAGGAGGATCATGGACTCTTTGATTCCTGTGTTGAGGATTGTAGAGAGTCTCATTCGACGAGAGAGAGAGAGTCTCATTCGCTAATTAGAGTCTCACATTAGCTAATTTAGAGGAGGATATCGGCTATTCAGCCGGTGTTGAGGATTGTAGAGAGTCTCATTCTCTAATTAGAGAGAGTCCCACGTCCTCTAATTTAGAGGAGGATCATAGGCTCTCTAATTCCTGTGTTGAGGATTGTAGAGAGCCCCATTCGGATCATGGGCTCTCTGATTCCTGTGTTGAGGATTGTAGAGAGTCTCATTCGCTAATTAGAGTCTCACATCCTCTAATTTAGAGGAGGATCACGGGTGTTAATTTAGAAGATGATCATGGGTTTATAATTAAGTAATAGGTTTATAATTAAGGAATACATCCATCAGAGCTTATGCTCAGGGTGGAGGCCTTTGGAAAGCCCAAAGCAAAGTCTGGTGGAGGCCTCTTGGGAAGCCCAAAGTAAAGTCACGAGAGCGTATAATTAGGGTGGATAATTTCATACCTTTGTAGAAAGTCTCATCATACCATTGTGGAGAGTCGTGGTTCCTAACATGAAGGGGGTGGATATGAGATCTCACATCGATTTGAGAAGAAACGAAACGTTATTTATAAGAGTATGAAAACATCTACATAACAAACACTTTTTAAAAACCTAAAAACTGTAGGGAAAGCCCAAAGTAAAAACCGTAGGGAAAGATGACAATAGCGCACCTTGGACTTTTACAAAACTGAGCTTCTGACAATAAATATTAGGGTAGACTTGGGCTGTTACAAAACTGAGGTTCTGACAATATTTGTTAGCAGTAGACACTGTTACAAAACTGAGCTTATGCTCAAAGTGGAGTGGGTACACAATTGAGGTTCTACTGAAAGTGGAGTGGGCTTGTGTTTGAAAACACAAAACTGAGCTTATGCTCAAAGTGGAGTGGGTACACAACTGAGGTTCTACTGAAAGTGGAGTGGGCTTGTGTTGTTACCAAACATAATACTATAATACTGATCTTATGCTCAAAGTGGAGTGGTTACACAACTGAGATTCTACTCAAAGTGGAGTGGGCTTGAGCTGTTACAAAACTGAGCTTCTCAATGAGGACAATATCATACCAGTGTAGAGAGTCGTGGTTCTTAACATCCTGCTCAAAGTAGACAATATCATATCATTGTAGAGAATCGTGGTTCCTAACATCCTGATGCTCAACAATCGAAATGAACTTTAGAAGTAGCTGAATCATCTTATTTCCTTTTCATTTCATGCATCGGGCTGAGTGGGGAATGCACCATAAGTAGCTGGCTGTTGTAGTTACAGTATTAGGTCTCAAGTTCACCTTTCTTGAATGTTAGATCCTTCCTTTGAAACTAAAGAGTAGAGGAAGTGGAGAACATCTGAACATGCGCGGAGGAAGCGCAATGTGATTCCAAAAGCAAATTCTATGAAAAAGACTACTTCAAAGGCATCCACAAAAGAAGTGGAAGAATCATAAAAAATTACAACATATCATGTTGTAACATGATATGTTTTATGATATGACACGATGTGACACAATGAATGATATGAATGACATGCGATAGGATGTTTCGACATGATGCACAACCCCGATACATGTTTTGAAAGCTATGATAAAAAGGATATGATATGATATGAAGCAAAATTGAAGAGGTTGTTTTATATGATTTAATGAATGAAAATGTTGGAACCTCATGTACAATTATATGTTACATGCATTGGAAAATTTCTCCTTTTACGATGGTAGGGACGTGTATGTTACGAAAAAGAAAAATAATCATTATATTTATCATAATGCTGTGATGATCACTATTCCTACTAGGTGTCCAGCAACAGCACTAGAGAATGCTAGCCCAACCAAGAAAGGAGCCCAAGAAGTGTGAGAACTGACGGGTGGGTCTATACTCGCATGTGTGGGTTGTGTAGAATACAATTACCCACTTAGGATAGTCGCCTAAGGGAATACAAATTTAAAAGATAGGTTCCACCCATGATTGTGTGTGCTTGCATCTACCAAATAGTGGGGTCACTTACTGACTATTTCTTAAAATACTCAAGTCACGTGGTACTCTTATTTTTCAGGAAAAACTAAGGCTCCCCTGTCCCGCTGATGGTGACATTACAATTTAGAAAACCATGACACATGCATAAGTTAGCTGTATTTAAATTTGTAGACTATAGGTTAATATAGGGTATTTCTGTTTTATTTTAGTATAGAGTATAAGTTTATGACAATGTTTTCTGATTATGTTTCAAATGATTATTTCCACATAAAATGATTACGTTATGTATACAGTAGCGACTTTATGATATTTTTATCCTATTTGAATATTTTGAGTATGGATTTTGATTTCATTTCAATGGTAACATTTGTTAAGTATGGATTGATTGGATTAAAATAGGTGTTTCCTAATGAGAGCGTGACACATATTTCTCTTTGCATTTCCTCTCTTGTTCTTCGTGTTCTTCATTTTGATTGAGTGTGTGAGTTGTATGTTGAGTATTATTGCATCAGAGAATTTACACCTCGAGCAAATGAGTGTAAAAACAGTGTTTTTACCTTATGATCTAGATGAGGAGATCTATATATAGCAACTGTAAAAACAGTATTTTAATCAATAGAAGCTTGCATGGACTAAAACAAGCACCAAGATAGAGGGTACAAGCAGCTTGAGTCCTTAAACGTGTAAGAGTGGTTTCCACACGAGTGAAAAGGATTAGTGTTGTTACTTCAAGAAATACACTAGTTCTTATGTGTTTCTACTCTTGTATGTGGATGATCAGATAAATCATCTGCAGGTAAGCATGTCTTCTGTATTTGAGATGAAAGATTCTTAGGATGATGATTTCTCGAAATAAATCTACTGGAATATTAAATTTATCCCAAGAGTAATAACGGACAACATGTTGTCCAAATTCAAGGTGAATGATGTTAAACCCAAGATTACCCTTTTGGCAAATCGTGTTAAATTGTCAAGGGAGAAATCACTCGAGACAATTAAAGAGTGTGAGCCCAAGAGAATGTTAAGAATCGTGAGTTTTAAGTTTTATTTTATCCTTAATTTTTCACCACAAATTAATTTGGAACGATTGATTATTAATTCTATTAATTAATTAAAAATTAAATTAGTTTCAATATATAAGTTAATTAAAAAAATATACTAAAGGTTTAGGGATGAAATTGTAATATTTTGAAAATAGTGATAATTGAAAATTAAATTAAAAAATTAAATCTTATTTGGAGGAGAAAAACCAAATCGAACCGGATTAAAATTAGAAAGCCGGACAGATGTCAACCTGTACGGAGACTTTAAATGTCGAGTGTGGATTAGGGTTTAGGATTTCACTTCAGTAGTTGAGGTATCCACCGGCGACAGTCCAATGGCAGAGCATTCCGCGCCGACCGCTGACCAACTCGCCGCCGTCACCTTGAACGACGATGCTCCCACTTACAACTCTCTCAAAGCCGAATTCTCTGACCGCGTTCCGATCCGTTCAATTGTCTCCCGGCCCGATGGCGGCGCAGGCCTTGCCGGCCAGAAGGTTCGCGTTGGTGGCTGGGTCAAAACCGGAAGAAAAGCCGACAAGGATGCGTTTGCCTTTCTCGAGTTGAACGACGGCTCTTGCCCGCAGAATCTCCAAGTGATCATCGAAGCGTCTTTGGCGGATCTTGGCCAGATTGTCCCTACTGGAACCTGCGTTGTTGTCGATGGCGTCTTCAAGCTTCCTCCACCGGGTAAGCACCAGAAAGTCGAGCTTCGGGCTGATGCTGTCGTTCATGTCGGTCCGGTTGATCCCGCTCGGTATCCTTTACCGAAGACGAAACTCACTCTCGAGTTTCTAAGAGATTTCGTCCATCTCCGCCCTAGAACCAACACGGTAAAAGAAATTGAAATTGTCTTCCGAATTTGAATAATTAGAAATTGAATCAGATTATTTCGATTGGGGTTTTCACATTCGTGGATTTCATTTATTACATTTTTCTGCAACAACACAAATCCACGAGTTCATGTTTTCTCTACGATTACAGATATCTGCGGTTGCTAGAATTCGAAATGCACTTGCATATGCCACACACACATTTTTTAACAAGCATGGATTTCTTTATATTCACACACCAATTGTCACCACAAGCGATTGTGAGGGTGCTGGTGAAATGTTTCAAGTTACGACATTATTGAGTGAGGCTGAAAGGTTAGAAAAGGAGTTGGTTAAGAACCCACCTCCATCAGAAGCAGAAGTAGATGAAGCAAGGCAAATTGTCAAGGAGAAAGGAGAAGCTGTTGCCAAGCTGAAGGCATCTAAAGCTAGCAAGGAGGAAATTGGTGCTTCTGTTATGGAACTGAAGAAGGCAAAGGAGAATGTTTCTAAGCTGGAAGAGAGAGCAAAGCTTAAACCAGGCATTCCGGAGAAAGATGGGAAAGTTGATTATGCAAAAGACTTCTTTGCTCGACAAGCGTTTTTGACTGTTTCGGGCCAGCTGCAAGTCGAAACATATGCCTGTGCTCTTAGTAGTGTATACACCTTTGGACCAACCTTCCGTGCCGAAAATTCTCACACTTCAAGACATCTTGCAGAGTTCTGGATGGTTGAGCCTGAAATTGCATTTGCAGATTTGCAGGTTTATTTACTATGCTTAAATTTTGTTTCTAATTGTATTCTTTTCTTAGTACTCAATTGGAATTGGTTTCATGTCTCTGGCTTAGAAGATTGACTACGTATAACTATCAAAAGACACAATACCTCTGACATTTTATCTTGTAGTGGATGCTTTATGTTCTAGGATCAGTTTATCTCCTCTTTTAGTTTTGTAATTAATTTCTATAAGAAAGCCATTTTGGTTGGCCTAGTGGTCATTCGTTAATAATAACGATCGGAGGAAATGGGTTCAAGCCATAGTTGCCATTTATCTAAAATTTAACATCTTATGAGTTTCTTTGGTAACTAAATATTAATCTTGTGCACAATCTGGCCTTTCCTTAAGAACTCTAATTGAGAAGAAGCTGCTAGAGGGCTTGGTTTAAGTTCGCCGTGTTCTCTGTACTTTTATGCAATATGGCAATCAACCATGGAACTTGGTTAGGAAATTCTATTAGGAATAAGAAAAACAACGGAACTCTGCAAATAGGGGTCTAGTTCTCTTTTGTTGATTGTATGCTCTTCCTCTAGAGTTTTAATTGAATTAACCTTATGTGACATCTTTTCTATAATTGTTTGAAGGACGATATGAATTGTGCGGAGTCCTACGTGAGATTTTTGTGTCAATGGTTACTTGATAACTGCCTAGATGACATGCAATTTATGGCCGACAAGTACGACCGAACTTGTATTGATCGTCTCAAACTGGTCTCTTCAACTCCTTTCGTTCGAACTTCCTATACGGAAGCTGTTGAAATACTTGAAGAAGCTGTAAAGAAGGGTAAGGTGTTTGAGAACAAAGTGGAATGGGGGATTGATTTAGCTTCAGAGCATGAAAGGTTTGTGAACTCCGATGCTTTTCATTTACATTCCACTTGAAACAATGGTGATTATTTTTCTGCTTCCTTGCTCAGATACTTGACTGAGGTAGTGTTTAAAAAGCCTGTCATTGTCTATAACTATCCAAAAGGAATCAAAGCATTTTATATGAGGCTCAATGACGACTCGAAAACTGTAGCTGCAATGGATGTTCTTGTACCAAAGGTAATTAAGTTATCTGTGATTTGTTTCACCATTTTTGACCTTTTGTTTGAAAAAACATTGAATTCTTGGCTCTATTGAAGGTTGGGGAGTTGATTGGTGGAAGCCAAAGGGAGGAGCGGTACGAGGTTATTCGAGACAGGTAGAAGAACAATACATAGTTTTTCTGGTTGTTTCCCCTTAGGTGAACTTTGAAGTCTGAATTCTTTTTACCCTGCAGGATCAAGGAGATAGATTTGCCACTCGAGCCATATGAATGGTATCTCGATCTGAGACGATATGGGACAGTGAAGCACAGCGGTTTTGGCCTCGGCTTCGAGCGAATGCTTCTTTTTGCCACTGGCATTGACAACATCAGAGATGTTATACCCTTCCCCAGATACCCAGGACGAGCAGACCTATGATCATATATATTTACACTAAAGAGAGATGTTGTTGGGTTTTAATTTATGCTCATAAATTTTAGATTGGTGGGTTTATTTTATACAGAAACTATTGCATTTCAAATGACTTAAATTGGTTTGATGTGTTAGATATTTTGGTACTAACAGATTTTAATTTGTTTACAGAGAAGATTGTAAAAAGAATGTAAAAGTGGATCAATGTCACAACAAGAGTCTGTTATGGGAGCGATTACTTCTACATTCATTTCACGTAAGACCCTAATTTTGCTTATGAATTTTTCGTTGAACTTTACTCGAATTTATTCCTTTTAGATTCATTCGCTTTTAGCATTTTAAGGATTAAAATGAATATTTTTAAAGTTTAGAATATAATTAAAGCTAACTTCAGAGGTAGATGGGTTGTAAAGTATTTTTTTTTCCCCTTTTAGAGAATATATAACCCTTTTAATTGATGGAGAAGGATTTAGGATCGTTCACCATTACAGTCTCGATAGGAGGAAAAGAATTGGGGCGAGCCTTATGTGATTTGGGAGCGAGCATAAACATAATGCCTCTATCAATTTACAAAAAGAGGTGGGTATTAGAGAATCTAGACACACAACAGTAACACTGTAGCTAGTAGACCGTTTGATTGCCTACCTTGAAGGAAAAATGAAGATATATTGAGTATAAACATAATACCTTTATCATTATTTTGGACTACGCAGACAAAGGTGTACCTATCATTTTAAGTAGATCATTTTTTAAAGTTGGTGGAACTCTAGTAGATGCATACAAGGGCACAATTATATTAAGCATGAATGACCAACCAATAAAATTTAACATGAACGAGGGTATGAAGTATCCCCAAAGCCCCCTAGGGGTGATGGTGTCCTCCTTATAATAAGTTTTAAAATATTTCTAATCTTTCTAGAGTAGACATTGTTTTGGCAAGTGATCATAGGTGCATCTGTTGAATATTTGATTGACATCAAATTTCGTTATCTTTCATATAGACGGACATAATTCAAGATTTGCATGTCAAAACTTATATCAAAATTTCAACTTCTAAGATTATGACTCGGGGCCCTACGCAGCCCTCTCTAAATTTCTCTTCAACACTCATGTCGCTTCGTTTTCTCCAACCTTGCTTATGTCTCAGCTTTGCTTTAATGCACTCTTCTTGGTGTGTGGTTGATGCATTGTCCATCTCGATCACATTAGGTCACTTGTCTTGTTTTGATCCTCACATGGCTAGATAGGTGCCATTTGAGAGTCTACACTTTGTGTTGTGTCCGCATGTGGGGGCCACAACCTATGGTCTTCATAGTGAGGTTAACTTAAACTAGTCATTTTCCTTGATGACTTATTCAATGGCACGATTCGTGGATTATGACTCTCCCACTTAATCTTAATATTGTCCCAACGACAATCCAAATATAGGATTGGGTGCTAACTTGATTCGCTGAACTTTATCGCTCCCCATAATAAATACGAAAACCTGTGCACTATTTACGGGCTATCCCATTATCGAACTTTATTTCGGTCTTTGAGATTCGCAACATAAACACTGATGCCTAATGGTTATGGGCTATCCTAGTGGGAGTTAACTTGTCCATTTCTTAGAATCGATATGGGACTCACCAGACAAACCATAACAAAACTAGCATCGGCATTCCACACCTTGGCTAGGGGAGTGTGCCCCGAACGTGGCCAAACTTTGGCCTCAATGGCCTCAACCATCATATTATTTGAGCCGTACAAAGATATGTATGACAACATTTCATGGTTAAGGCCACATTCCTTTATCGTTGCAAAGTTGGCTTGTGTATCACGACATTTTCTTGTCATGATCACCTCTTTTTCAGAAGCAAGGTCTGGAAGCTTGTAACATAACTCCGTATTGGCACTACACTTCAACCAACTTCTCATTTGCCCACCTTTATGTGAAAAACGTGCATTGACACTTCTCTAATTTTGTTGCAATTTTATTCTTCAAGTCACTTACATGTAGCCTGATGTTCTCTTTCTTGGGCAAGTGCTAGTCTTGACACTCTTATGAAGCCACCCACCCTTATTGAGTATTTCTTAAAATACTCATTCCAAAAGGCAAGACACTTCTACATATTGATGATGACATTGTACTAAAGACCATGGAATCTGCAGTGTAGTTGCATTTTTTTTTGTTTTTTTTTTTGTAAGCGTAAGTAATATAGATCATTGTTCTTTTAATATTTTTTCTGTCTTATTTTAGTTTACTAAGTACATGACATCGTTTTATGAAATTATTTATGTGTACATGGTATTGGTTCTAATTTTCCGTTTCCTTTGAAAATTAGAGTTTAAAAAAAAAACAGCTCCAGAAATGATTCGTGTATATATTTCACAGAAACGTGAAATCAAAGTAGGCGTACAAACCAACCCAATTTATAAAATTTTAATTTATTTGAATTCATTTTTAATTTATTTGAATTCAATCTAAAAGGAGGAATTTGTAATGGGAAGAGTCAGTCAAATAACCCATCAATCATTTTCTCTTGTATACTACCAAGCCAAGTAAGGCAAGTAAAGCTAAGCAACTCAAAAAGATTCAAGAGAATTTTTTTTTTTATGGTGCATTTTAAAGTTTCTCTCTTTAAAATTGTGAGATTTAGAGTATATTATTACGTTCACAAAGTAGTGGTGTTAGAATGAAGGGTCACGTTGAGTTGACGAAGAGGTAGAGGTGTTAGAATGAAGGGTCACGTTGAGTTGACGAAGAGGTAGAGGTAGAGGTCACGTAGATTTCTAAATAATTTTCTACAACTACATGTGCTAGATGATAAGTTGATAGAAAAGAGAGGGAAAGTTTCTTTCGCTTTTGACATAATAGGCCCACACGTGCCCTTATAATTGCAACATTGTGCCTAAAAGCGTCCCCTGTAATGTAGAAACATATATCAAAATGTACTATGATAAACTTTTATGTTTTGAGCTATTGAAAGCTACTTAGACGTAAAATATATTAAAAAAAATAATAATGTATTTTGGGAATGCATCATTCCATCCATTTTCATTAAGAAATATTGATGAGCATCAAGACCATCAGACCACTCGAGCTTGTCCATACAAATTTACGTAATCATTATTTTCTCACATTTATTGCGAGAAGCCATGGATTTACCTGCTAAAGGAAAAGATTTCTGCATCCAAGTGTGTTTCCAGACGTTGAAAGCAATAGTGGAAAATAAAAACTTGAAGGTGAAAATATAAGTCACCTCAGAGAAAATGCATTTTTGTGGGTTACAGTTAGAACTCCCAAGTCTTTATACAAACCTGTAAGCAAGAAGATAAATATCGACATTTCCAATACTTCAAATGAATACGCATTTAAATTGCTGTCATTCGATTGAATCGCTTCTTTCTTCCACTCTCTCAATGCTCGATTAGAATAACTAAACTTTATGTGCATGGTTCGGAATCACGGAATCTCCACAATGGTATGATATTGTCCACTTTGGGCATAAACTCTACCAATGGAGATGTATTCCTTACTTATAAACTCATGATCATGCACTTAATTCAGCCATGTCAATACAATCCTCAAGTGTCGAACAACGAAATTGCTAGCCTCGAAGGTGTAGTCGAAAGTGACTCATGTGTCGAACAAAGGGTGTACTTTGTTCGAGGGCTCCGGAGAAAGAAGTCGAGCCTCGATTAAGAGGAAGCTGTACGAGAGCTACATAAATCTCAAGCGGTACTTTGTTTGAGAATTGTTGAGGATTGTGGGAGGAAGTCCGAAATTGACTAATTTATGGAATGATAATGGGTTTATGAGTTTATAAGTACGGAATACATCTCTATTGGTACGAGGTCTTTTGGGGAAGCCCAAATCAAAACCACAAAAACTTATGTTCAAAGTGGACAATATCATACCATTGTGAAGAGTCGCAATTCTTAACGAAGATTTCAAAACATTTCATGGTTGTAATTATTGGTAACGATAGAATGCGGTGGCTATAAAAAGAAAGAGGTAGGCAGGCATGGTTCTGGGAAGTCAACTCCAATAGAGTTGCATCGGGATCTCATCAGTTTCATGCACGTATCTCACTGTCCACTTGCCCAGAGTTGTGGCTAATGAGCAAAGAAAATGAATTTTATTGGAAAGCTGGGAGATGTTAACGAGGCCAGCAGTTTTTCTTTGTTTTTTCCATTCTTATTCTTTATACCCTTTTTGAGTCTTAATAAGAACCTCAATGAAGTCAAAAGGACATTCTTGAGAAGCATCGACAAAAGTTCAAAGGGAAGAAAGTCTAAGAAAGTTTCAAGCTCAGGTAAATGGCCTGAAATGTTCACACCTAATGGAGTTTCTTTACAACTTATGAATCAGTATCAGAGCCTAAGAAACTCACACCAAAGTAAATCATCATGCTTGGGCTCTGGAGCTTCATGAATGGTTAATCACATCAAACGAAAACATTCATAACATAATCAATCAAATGAAGAAAGCAGCCTAGCCAAGCCAAGAAATTTTGATTCCAGAAGCAGGTATTAACACAAATGTTCAAACCATCAAAACGTATCCAGAGAATGAACGCTTTCATCCATTTCCTTACCTGTTCTAATTCCTTATCATGTTATTCTCTAAATCTACTTCAAACCGATTTCTATTCTCTTCACCTAAAAACCTTACATCCGTTGCTACCATTCATTCATCAAGTATCAAATTAATTGGAAAAAACAAAATAAATTCCTGGAGAGGCAAACAATGGCAGAAAGGACAACGATAAGAAAATTCACAGAGAGAGGTGAAGAACATACCTGGAAAAGAAACCATTGAAACTGGTGCATTGGAGGGGGCCGCGCGAACGCAGGCCCCCGCTGCCACAAATTATGACGTAGGCTCTGCCGCTTTGGGCAGACCTTAGACGGGCACCCCTCCTTTATGTGCAATGGAGGTCACCAATCTAGGCCATGGGCCTGCTTGATCGCCCATTGACCTCGTCCAGGTAAGTATGTTTCTTGGCTTGCTAGTGTCTTCTATTTATAGTGATCTGATGCTTTCCTGCCGCTAAATTGAGCGATGTGGGTCTTTTCTTATCATAACTTGAGAAACAACGAGTTTATTGATTTTGTTTGGAGTTGAATATAAATGCCCTTAATTTTGAAATTGAAGTATGTGTGAGATTTCGATTTCATAGTTGAATTCAATTATAAAGAAAATTAACACATGGACTCTAGCATGATTAAAACATAAATTTAGTTTATGATATGTCGTATTTGTGTTTAATTGATCCATAAATTTTAAAATGAATAGATCCCGTTGAAATATTTGAAATGCAGTAATCCTTATCGCCTCGAGACTTAGATTAGACTCGTGGAGCTAATATTTAGCGTCTTGGAAAAGAGAGATAAGATTTAAACGGCCTAGAAATTCTTACAAACCTTGTAGACCTTCACGAAACCAATGATGACTAAAGTAGTTCTTCAGGTTGATAGTAGTGTGATAGTGTCTACGGACCTTCCACTACCCTTACCACTCTGGTAACAAGCTAGGCACATGGCAGCAACGATAATGTGAGCTTCAGCTTTGTGGAATGGCCAATGGTCTCCTGAATATGGCCATTGTGTTGTAAACCCCTTCTTGAGAGAAGAGCGTGGGACTACGTTGGATAGCCTAGCAGCTAACCCGAGCTAACCAGAACATGGGGATCACATACCCCAAGCTTAGGTGACTCTATGGTCATAAGGGATGGTCTAGCCAACCTCCTTTGGATGATGTTTAGAGTAGAAATTATCATATCGGCTCACTAGATTTTATGAGGTCTTGTCTCAAATAAGGTCACCGGTCATTCACCGCGTAAGCAAAGTAGGCTGCCAAGGTTAAAAAGAAGAAAGATTGTAGCAACTCAACAAGAAAAGGTAGCCTCACGACCTAAAATTTTCTACTTAATTTAAGGTCGCTACTGTATACATATCATAAATATTAAATGTGGAAATACTTCATTTAAACTTTCATAAAACATAACATTGAGCTTAAAACACAATCATGAACTTAGTGTTTCGAAAACACCTTTAAAAACGACACAACAAAAGGCTAAATAAAATAAATTAACGTTTAAATTGAAAACATTATATCCTAGTCTAAGTCTAAGAAAATAAATACGACTACCCTATGCATGTGTCATAGTCTCGAGTTGCGATGCCATCGTCAGCCGTGCAGGAATGTCTTGCCTTAACTTGAAATAGAGGTAGCACGTGGCTGGAGTATTTTAAGAAATACTCAGTAAGTGACCCTACTATTGGGGTTAAATGCAAGAACATGCGAATGCAATGACGGAACCTATCATCTCAGTCTATTTTTCGTACGACATTATTCTAATGGGCAGCTTGGATGTGTACCATATACTTTATACACAACCCATACGTGCAGGTATGGGCTCACCAGATCGTTCGCACACCACTGGGCCCCTTTTCTTGTCGGGGGAGCCTACTCTGGTAGCTCTCCTTATGCCGACGCCCATTAGAATTAGTAACCGTCACAACAGCATTATGTAAAACATAATGATACTTCGTCGGCCTAGTAGATATACACGTCCGTACCCTCATGATGGAATAGGGGTATCCCCCAATGCATGAGGCCCCAACATTTTTCCATTTTCATTATCATTTAATACAACCCCGCTAGCGTTCTATACATATCATATCGTTTTTCTTATCATTTCACATATCGTTCATCATTCATATCATATTATTTCTCATTCTTCAGTTCTCATATCATAAATAATTCTAACGGAGTTATATTTCATGCAATTTATCATGATTTCATGTAATTCATACATGTTGTACACACACAATTTAGGAGGCATAACATAACGTCTCATACTTTTAACATAACATTTTATCATATACATATCATACCATAACATATTGCATCACAATATATCATATCATAAGCATGTCAATTTATCACATATCTCGTAATAACATATTTCATATAATATGACAACATATATATACATATCTGTCATTCACATGCCGTATCATAATCATATCATATCGTAAACGCTTCATGGTCATATCGTTCCCTAACTTATCATAGTCTTAATGTTCTTATACCTATCACAGTCATGTCGTTACATGAACGTATCTTAGTCATATCATCACAAGAATGTATCCTAACACTATCGTTCTATCAATCTATCACACACATATCCTTTCTACCCATAAGCTAACCGTATTCTTTTATCAATCTCTCATATCCATAGCACTTCGGTATGTAACCTAACCTTAACGTTTCATGAACATATCTTACTCCTATCGTTACATTTCGTTTTGTGCATCCTTCCCGTATCCTATCTCAAACATATCATTGAACACATCGTACCATAATTATTATCATACAATTCACATAGTATAACATGTACATAACATATCATAAGCATATCGATCCACAAATAATTCACACATATCAATATATATGACACGTGCAGAACCACGGGGCACGTGTCAACATCAAATATAACTATGTCGATAGTAAAGTCCCTTACCTGATTCGCTTAAGTTGTTGTCTGTTAAGGATATTTCGTAATAAATTATAGTTTACCATATATATTATATTTGCCTTATTACCGTAGGTATCTTTCCATTTATTACTATTTCCATATCCTTGTAATTTATTTGATTATAAATAAGATAACTTTCACACCATTTAGGTGTGGTGGATTAGCAAACATTCTTATGGTATCAGAGCCCTCTCGGTTTAACAACCCCGATCCTTTCTTTTCAATGGCTTCTGAATCCTCTAATCTTCTTCTCCACCACCCCTGCTGGCTTTGATGCCGCAGGGGCAGTCTTCATGGCTGCTGCAGGCGGAGCTGATTGATTACTCTTCGGCTCTACCCTATTGACCTCCAAATCACCTTTCGTCATACTCTGTACATACAATCTCACCTTTTCCAACCCAATCGGTTTTCCCTTTGGCCAATATAGTCTCTCTCATTTTCTTCCCAATCAACCCTTCATCCTTCACAGAAACCCTAATCTCAGAATCTTCATCAGTGTTCTCTTCAGAAATATACGGAATCTCGACAAGCCCATCAACCTTTTGCAGAGATTTACCTTCGGAATCTGGGTGCCGCACTGGCCTATTCGCCAACCAAGTTGCCGCTACCCTTCCTGCCAAAATTGTCTCCTTCGCCCAATGTGGCGACTCTTCCGACTGCCCTTCTCACCAAAATTGGCTCCTTCGCCCAATGTGACGACTCTTCCAGCTTCAACATTGTCTTTGTCCCTTGCTCTAGGTTTCCCCTTCTACTTCTTGGGGTTAGACATATTCTCACCAGAGCCAAGGCAGCATCGTCGCTAAGCGACAATCCCTCTTCATGGGTTAGACATATTCTCGCCGAAGCCAAGGCAGCATTGCCGCTGAGCGGCGATCCCTCTGCAATTTTCGATGGCCAAGAAAGTGTTTCTCTACGCCTCCTCTGAACCAGGTTGTTGACATCTTCACAAAAAGTGTTTCTCAACCTCTTTGAATTTTTCAGATTCAAGCTTCACGTTCGTTTAAATCCGACGCTTAGCTTGCGGTGGGGTGTTAAGGATATTTCGTAATAAATTATAGTTTACCATATATATTATATTTGTCTTATTATCGTAGGTATCTTTCCATTTATTGTTATTTCCATTTATTACTCTTTCCATATCCTTGTAATTTATTTGATTATAAATAAGATAACTTTCACACCATTTAGGTGTGGTAAATTAATCAAACATTCTTATTATATTTGATATTAAGAATGTTTTATCGATCCACAAATAATTCACATATTATAACATATTATAACATAGTAAAACATTCTTATTATAACATATTATAACATATGCATAACATATCATAAGCATATCGATCCACATATAATTCACACATATCAATATATATGACACGTACAGAACCACGGGGCACATGTCAACATCAAATATAACTATGTCGATAGTAAAGTCACTTACCTAATTCGCTTAAGTTGTTGTCACAAATATATTTTTCATGAAAGTTCGATTCTGTCTTTTGAAATCCAAATCAACCTACTGTGAGCACATGACATCAATTTCAAATCTCAACTTTATAAAATTATTTCTCTAATTTACATGGTTCACTACTAAAAGTCTTTAAATGTTTTATATATATATATATATATATATATATCATACAATTTTCCATAAATATCTTATTTTCTATTCTTATCTTATTTTCTATTCTTACTCTTGTAAGAAAGAATATACTGTAACTGGACAAAATTTAATAAAGTTTCTTACCCTCTCATATTTCTAGTTTTATTTTTAAATTCTATTCACCAAATCTTTCTTCAATCTTCCCTTCTCTACTTATTTTGATTCGGTAAACAAATTTGATCCTAGATTTACAAAATTGTCCACTCAAATTTTATTGATTCTAACTTTATTTTCTCTGACTTAAAATGCTAACAAAAATCTAATTAATTGGATAAGAGAGAATGAGATCTGATTATTATAATCAGTAAAATATTGGAGAAAGGAAAGAGGGTCTTATTCTAACTTAATTTCTTGTAAAGCTAACCATAAAGAAAAGGAATTATGAGATAGAATTTACCGTAAAAACAACCGACCAAAATCTCTCTCTAAGTAAATCTCCATCATACTACGTCTACCGGTAAAGCTAACCATAAAGAAAAAGAATTTTGAGTAACCATAAAGAAAAAGAATTTTGAGATAGAATTTACCGTAAAAATAGACCAAAATCTCTCTAAGTAAATATCCATCATACTGTGTCTACTAGTGAAAGCCATTTTAGTTTCGACCTAAGACATCGATTACATACAGCTTAGGCAAAGCTGACTACTAGTGAAAGTCATTTTAGTTTCGACCTAAGACATCGATTACATGCAGTTTAGTCAAAGCAAGGTAAGTGGGTTCGTGAGTAGTTAAAATACCCTTTAAAACTTCGAGGCACCTTAAATTGCTTACTAAGTTTGTTAAGGTTAAGGTGATTACATACAACTGAGGCAAAGCAAAGTAAATAAATTCGTGAGTAGTTAAAATACGGTTCGGAATTTCGAGGCGCCCTAGATTGCTTACTAAGTTGTTAAGGTTAAAGGTGGAGGAACACGAGGAACATTCAAGAACTAAGCGGTAAAAAAAGGGATAGTCTCTTCTTACTCTTTCAATCTTTTGTAATAATAACTTTTATAATAAATTATATTTTAGTAGGAGGGAATAGTTGTGCACATTTTTGGGGTATTCTATGCTCTGCAGCCACCAAAGTTATGAAGAATGAGTGCGTTAAGAAATTGGGGATTTATTATAAATTGAAAATTATATATAAATTTTGGTTGGTTCTAGCGGGGTTCGAACCCGCGGCCTTCGGCTCATAAGACCAACGCTCTAACCAACTGAGCTACAGAACCTTAGATGTTTTGCTTAAATCAATATTCATTAAAAATAATATAATTACACTAGACTAAGATCAAGTGTGTAATAAATCTCTGAACTTTAAAAAATAAATAGTATTTTCATATACTTTCAAAACTTAAAAAATGACTAATGTGTCTTTTTTCGGTTTCGTATTTGATAGGGTTTAAACATATTAAAATTACTTAAATTATTAGATCATACGTACAATTATTCTACCATTCTTTTTCTACGATTATAAATATGGTTAAAAAAGTTGAAAAAGAAGTATCCCCACTCCCCCGTTGTAAGGATATGAAAAAAAAGATTTGAAATAAAAATTTAAATAGGGGAATTTTTCTATTCTAGTTAAACTTCTCGACCATGGGGCATTTCAGGAATTGAACTTCGCATTCTGAGTACAAGTTAATAAAATATAGATTGTGAACGCTTTCAAAAATTGATATCCAATATAATATAAATGTGCAATAGGTTAGTTTTCTTAATTAGCGATCAACCATTAGCTCTTCTAGCTCTGATGGTGAGTGTTCAGACCAAAGGGCATATGGTTCTCCTTCTAATTTATGTCGTAGTGACATGTGGTGCAGTCAGAAGGGTCATAGGTCACTAGTTCGATGGAGGGAGTTTGGGTTGGTTGGTTGCAGATCTTGGACCAAGTCACCCACAGGTCCACGCTTGCCAACCAAACACTGACACATGTTGCGTAGTAGCCTAGTTGCAGTTCCTCACCATTTAGCTGACATGCGTCTCTATCAATCCTCGACTATCAAGTTTAGTGATTCTGTGGTTTGAATAACTTAATTGGTTAGAGTGTGGCCCTTGACCACAAGGTCATAGGTTTAAAAACCCTCCTAACATTTTTCATATTTATTTTTTTGTGAATGTCTATCAAATCCTTATCTACTTCTGCATCCATATTTGCATCTTAGGACTAATAGCCTTCGTTCCATCGAGCTGACTTTCCTCCACCGATCTCTAGGGTAAGAACTTTAGCCTCATATTATCACTATACTTTATTTACCTATCTTAACCTCATTTTGTTCATGCATTTTTCTATTTGCAATGTAGGTATCTATCCCCCACTCGAAGGGTTAGTAAAAAAACAAGGTAGGACCATGTGTGAGTCAATAAGTTTAACTGAGTAAAAGAAATTTTTTAGACAAACTTTAAGAGAAATTGTTAGCCGTCATCCACTTGTGGAGCAAATAAAAGAAACTTGTTAGTGCTTTGTTTAGGATAACTGTCAATAGTTATTAACTTGTCACGAATGTTTAGGAAAATTGCTAATGCTTTCTCTTCTCTAAATAGTCGTCAGATGTGAGCTTTATTTACGGTCTATAATATTCAAAATAGAAGATTTTATTAGCTTTAAGGGACTAAATGGAGTGTGTTTAGTTCAGGATTCGAGGCCTAATTTGCCCCAGATTGAGGAAGAATCGCGTTCTAGGCTGAGTTGCGGACCAAGGAAGAAAATTTAAAATTAGCCTCAACCATGTCAAGTCGTCTTCTTGAATCCATTCCTCTAGCTTAAGTAAAGTATAAGGAAGACTTTTGTTGAAAGAAAGGTGGCCTAACGGTTCTTGTATCGTCCTACCCAATAACCACACCCTCTGGGTTTGCTCCGTCAACAAAGCGAGTTTCCTCCCAACTTTGGACGACCATAACTTACAATGTAGTTAATGAAATGGTAAGATACCAATCCCAAAATCTTCCTTGACACTTCATCTTTAAGTTTCATAATGGAATTGAGTGGAGAAATACCCTAGAATGGGCTGGCGAAGGCCATTTTTAGACGACTGAGCTAAGATGAGCATATCTTTTTTCCTGTGGGAGGAATAAGATGCTCCTTTGTTTTTTATCAAATTGAACCCCTTCACGGCTTGTTCTCACAAAATTAACAAGGGTTCTAGAAACTAGACTCATTAAGGAAGCTACCAAAAAATATTTGAAAGTAATCGGTTACCCGAAGCTAAAAAAAACGAGGCCCCAAACACAAGACAAGAGGTAATTTGCAATATTTGACTTTTCTTAAGAAATACGTGTAGAAATCACTTGGATGAATGTATGAACCTTAAATTAGGAATGAATTAAGAAAACATTAAAGAAAAACACTTAGAATCATGAGTTATGGCCTTAAACCGACCAAAGTACTTTGAATTTAAGTAACGTTAAATTGACATTCTATTTCTCGTTAGACGAGAGTAAGTAGCTCAACCAAGAAATGATGTAAAATGACTCTAATACCCCTCTTGCAAATTTACCTTGTTTATGACTTTTAAGACTCTATATAACATGAGACTTCTTGCATAATCCTATGGTAATTTTATCCAGATACTAGTAAGTTTTCATAGAGTTCGAACTTGAAACTGATGTCATGGGCTCACATAGGTTGACTTGGATTTCAAAGAACGAAATCGAACTTTGATTAAGGATATATTTGTGACAACAACTTAAGCTAACCAGGTAAGTGACTTTACTATCAGCATGGTTATATTTGATGTTGACACGTGCCTGTGGTTCTGCACGTGTCATATATACTGATATGTGTGAATTATATGTGAATTGGTATGCTTATATTATGTTTATGTTATGCTATAATATGTGAATTGCATGATAATAATTGTGGTACGATGTGTTCAAGGATATGTTTGAGATAGGATACGAGAAGGATGCACAAAACGAAATGTAACGATAGGAGTAAATAGATTCATGAAACGTTAAGGTTGGGTTACATACCGGAGTACTATGGATAGGAGAGATTGATGAAAGAATATGGTTAGGATATGGGTAGAAAGGGATATGTTTGTGATGGATTGATAGAACGATAGCGTTAGGATACGTTCCTGTGATAATATAACTAAGGTACGTTCACTTAACGATATGACTGTGATAGGTATAAGAACGTTAAGACTATGATAAGTTAGGGAACGATATGACCACGAAGTGTTTACGATATGACATGTTTATGATACGATATATTGTGATGTGAGGTGTTATGTTTAGATTGTTTTGTGTGACTATGGAGGTAATTGTTGTATGAATTGCACATTATGAAATGACATGTTAAAAGGATGGAGCGTTATGTTATGTTTTCTAAATACAACATGTTATGAATGACATGATATCACGATAAATAAAATGAAATGTAAGCCCATTAGGATTATGTATGATACGTAGACTAAAAAATGAGAAATGACATGTTAAGCATGAAAGACGATAGCGGGGTTATATTCATTAATGATAAAAGTAGAAATATTGGGGACCTCATGCATTATATATGCTCATGTATTTGGGGGATACCCCTATTCCATGACGAGGGTACGGACGCATACATCCAATGGGAGGGGTACGTTTGTTATGTTTTGCATAGCGCTGCCGTGAAGGTTACTAGTTCTAACGGGTGTCCTGCCTAAGGAGCTCCCAAAGTCTGCTCACCCGTCAAGGAAAGTGGCTCAGCGGTGTGCGAACTGACTGGTGAGCTCATACTCGCACGTATGGGCTGTGTGTAGAGTATATGGTACACGTCCAAACTACCCGTTAGGACAGTACCGTAGGAAAATAGATTGAAAGGATAGGTCCCGTCACTGCATTCGCATGTTCTTGCATTTAACCCCCAATAGTGGGGTCACTTACGAAGTATTTCTTTAAATACTCAAGCCATGTGCTACTATATTTTTTCAGGTTAAGGCAAGACATTCTTGTACGGCTAACGACGACATCGCAACTCGAGACCATGGCACATGCATAGGATATGTTTATTTTATTTAGTCTTTTGTTGTGTCGTTTTAAAAATGTTTTCGAAACACATAAGTTCATGGCTTTGTTTTAAGATAAAGGATATGTTTTATGGAATTTAAATGAAGTCTTCCGCATTCAATGTTTAGGATATGTATATAGTAGCGACCTTAAATTAAGTAGAAAATTTCGGGTCGTTACATTGCCTCACTAGAATTTTATGAGGTCTTGCCTCAAATTAGGCCACCAATCATTCACCGCGTAAGCAAAGTAAGTTGTCAAGGTTAAAAAAAAAAGAAAGACTATAGCAATTCAGAAAGAAAAGGTAGCCTCCAGGCTATTAGCAATTGATACAGTGTCAAAAGAGATTCCACTTTGGTACGACTACTGTCGAGCCAGACCTAGGTTGGTTAATGTTGTATGATCGATGGTTCAATTGGATTATCCTACACAACATATCTGTCCTGAGAGGGATCGTAGAATTACATGGGTAGTCTTAGTAGCTGGCAAACACATTGGATTCGCTTCTCGAACCTTAGGTGACTAGATGGTCCTGTAGGTAGGGTTCGCCAGGTAATCTCTTATGGATAATGAGAGCAAACTAGTACACACCATGTTGTCTCTACTAAAGAGAGAGTATTATGAGGTAACGCCTCGACCTAGGACATTGGCTTAGGTAGAGCAAGCTACCTAAGTCTAAGAATAAAAAAGTAGTTCGCTCTAGAAATGAGATTTGTCGCCCAAAAAGACTTGCGACGCCAAAAATAGGTGAACCTCTCCATACCTAGAGTGGGTTCGTGAGTTAGTTAAAATACCGTTTGAAACTTCGAGGCACCCTAGATACGTAACAATAGAAACTATACTCAGATAACAATAGAAATTAGGGTTCAACTTCCTATGAGCAAGAAGGATGTGATGAGAGCGAGCAAGAAGGATGTGATGAGAGCCTACAAGTAGGTTGCTTACAAATTAAATGGTTGCTTATAAATTATATTTATATACTCACCTCCTTTCCACTGAGGGGCTTGTTACCGAGTGTATACTCACCCCCCTCCCCTCACTGAGGGGGTCGTTACTGAGTGTTTACCACTCTCTTTCCACTGAGGGGGTCGTTACTGAAAAGTTATATTTATATACTCACCCCTCACCCACCCTCTCTTTCCACTGAGGGGGTCGTTACTGAAAAGTTATATTTATATACTCACCCCTCACCCACCCTCTCTTTCCACTGAGGGGGTCGTTACTGAAAAGTTATATTTATATACTCACCCCTCACCCACCCGTTTCAATCTTTTGTATTTATTTTGCATTTGTATATTGGATTATAATTTTTATTTAATTTTGGATTTTTTTTCTTTATTTCTTAATTTTTTTTTAGGTTTTATGGCAAATTATATAGAAATTGAAAATTAAATGTAAATCTTGTTTGGTTCTAGCGGGGTTTGAACCCGCGACCTTCGGCTCATAAGACCAACGCTCTAACCAACTGAACTATAGGACCTTGAATATTTTTCTTAAAAAATCAATATATGATGAAATTAATATAATTATATGATCATAAGTAATATACATTTAGATCGTTTTTTATTTACAAATAAATAATTTTTAAATAAATTATAATTTATTTTAAAAATCGAGTTTTAGGGGGAAAGTATATGTCACGCTCAATTTTAAAAAATGTAAACAAATAATTATTTTTGAAGGAGTCAAGAACAAAGAATGATGTGATATAAGGAATAAAAAAAAATTATTACAATGTTGAAACAACACTTTAAAATAAATTTAATTTATTTTCGATTCGTTACTACTCACAAACATAATATATAAAATAGGTCCCACCGAGATTTGAACTCGGGTTACTGGATTCAGAGTCCAATGTCTTAACCACTAGACCATGAGACCACAAATATTTACAAGATCAGTGTGTAATAAATCTCAGAACTTTAAAAAATAAATAGAACTTAAAAAATGACTAATGTATCTTTTTTCAGTTTCGTATTAAATATTTGAAATAAAAATTAAAATAGGGAATTTTTCTATTTTAGTTAAACTTCAGAGGGGAATACTCTACGCACTTTGAGTACAAGTTAATAAAATATAGATTGTGAACGCTTTCAAAAATTATCTCTTCTAGCTTTGTTCGGACCAAAGGGCATATGATTCTCTTTCCAGTTTGTCGTAGTGACATGTGGCGCAATTAGAAGGGTCGTAGGTCACTAATTCGATGGAGGCAGTATGGTTGGTTGGTTGTGGATATTGAACCAATTCACCCACGGGTTCGCACTTGCCAACCAAACGCTGACACATGCTGCATAGTAGCCTAGCTGGAGTTCCTCACCGTTTAGCTGACACACGTCTCCATCAATCCCCAACTATCAAATTTAGTGATTTTGTGGTTGGAATAGCTTAGTTGGCTAGGGTGTGTGGCACTTAACCGCAAGGTTATAGGTCTAAAAACCCTCCTTCTAACATTTTTCATATTTATTTTTTGTGAATGCCCATCAAATCCTTATCTACCTCTGCATCCATATTTGAATCTTAAGACTAATAGTCTTCGTTACATCAAGCCGACTTTTCCTCCACCGAGCTCCACTGTGAGAACTTTAGCCTCATATTATCACTATATTTATTTACCTATCTTAATCTCATTTTGTTCATGCATGTTTCTATTTGCAATGTAGGTATCTATCCCCCACTTGAAGGGTTAGTAAAAAAAAACGAGGTACGACCAAATGTGAGCCAATAAGTTTGACTTAGTAAAAGAAGTTTTTTTGACAAACTTTAGGAGAAATTGTTAGCCGTCATCAACTTGTGGAGCAAATAAAAGAAACTTGTTAGTGATTTGTTTAGGATAACAGTTAATACTTATTAATTCTTGACAAGTTAATAGTCCTTAAAGGTAAGCTTTATTTACTGTCCATAATACTCAAAATTGAAGATTTTATTAGCTTTAAGGGAATAAATGGAGTATGTTTAATTAAGGAGTCGAGGCCTAATTTGCCTCCGACCGAGGAAGAATCGCGTTCTAGACTCAGTTGCAGATCGAAGAAATTTAAAATTAACCTAAACCACGTCAAGTGTCTTCTCAAATTCATTTCTCTAGCTTAAGTGAAGTATAAGGAAAACTTGGTTGAAAGAAAGGTGGCCTAACAGTTCCTGTATCGTCCTACCCAATAACCACACCCTCTGGGTTTACTCTGTCAACAAAGTGAGTTTCCTCCCAACTTTAAACGACCATAACCTATGATGTAGTCAATGAACGGGTAAAATACCATTGACACTTCATCTTTAAGTTTCATAAAGGAATTGAGGGGAGAAATGCCCTAGAAGACGAGAACAAATTTCTGTCCCTTTTTGGTTTTTTTTATCAAATTGAACCCCTTCAGAGACGGTTCTCACAAAGTTAACCATGGTTCTAGAAACTAGACTCACTGAGGAGGCTACCAAAGAAAATTTGGAAGTTGATTACCAAAGCTCAAAAAATGAGGCCCCAAACACAAGACATGAGGTAAGTAGCAATTTTAACTTTTCGCAAGAAATACTCGTAGAAATCACTTGAAAGACTATATGAACCTTAAATTAGGTATGAATTAAGAAAACATGAAATAAAACACTAAGAATTATGAGTTAAGGCCTTGAACCGACTAAATTTTTAATTTTGATCATATCATGGCATGTTGAGATTGTGTATGAAATTTGGTGTACATTAGACGAGCTGGAGTAGCTAAACCAAAAAATAGTGTAAAATGACACTAATACCCCTCTTGCAAATTTACCTTGTTTATGACTTTTAAGACCCCTATGTAACGTGAGACTTCTTACATAATCTTATGGTAACTTTATCAAGATACTAGTAAGTGTTCATGCTCATTCGACCACGTTGGCTTGCCCTTTAGCTTTTACCTAAATTAAAACCATTAAGTTTTAAGCCTACTCCATGGTATTATGTACAAGCCTAGGTTCACTAACAATCCATGTGCCAAGAATGAACCAGGGATTATTTGAATAACATGATATATAAGATGTTAGGATTCTTGTCCAGAAGTAACCATTATCTTCCACCACGAGGTTGTTGTGCGCCAAAAGCGGAATAAGTGTACTCACAACACCAATGAACGAAATTACACAGAGAGACACCAAGATATTTACGTGGTTCGAAGAGAAGAAGTTCCTCTATATCCACGGGTAGCAACCAATCACTAATAAACAAAGTGAATACCTCACTGTCACACTACAAAACCTCTCACCAATGTCACTCAAAAAATACAATGTGACACCCAAATCTCGATATCAAATCTGAATATATAACTAAATCTGGTATGACTAAATCTAATTCAAATAACCCAATCAAATCAAATCAAAACTTATGAGGATTTTTTTTTAGGTAACTACAGAGCTAGTCATGAATGGAGCAAATTTTGGAGAGAGGGCCATAAACTAACCTTCATCTTTAACTTCGCATATTTTGAGTTGTTCTTTTGAGTCCACTTCTTATTTTTTTGTTTGAAATGGGTCGGTATAAATGTTACTTCAATATAATAATAGTACATACGTACGAACTTATCTGTAATTTAATATTATCCCATGAAAATACAAGGTTATTAATGCAATCTTATGACTATAATAGGCATTATGTAAATGGAACATCGTATCTTATGACTATAATTAGTCATAGTCATTATGTAAATGGAACCTTCCTACCTTATGACTATAATTAGTCATTATGTAAGTGTAACTTAAGTAAACAAGAGTCTTAAAATACCTTACCATTTGTCACAATCGTTCTTTTCTTGGCAGGGGATTGTGCGGCACTCACTTCTCAGCAACAAGTAAATTAAGTCAATTCGTTTGCGAGTCACCTACGGCCAGGCAACGTATGCTTGAGCCTCTGGCCTTGATTTAAGAAGGTTTTAGAAAACGGGGTAGAGATATTTTCAAAAGAGAGAGTTTGAAAGCAAGATTTAGTGAGAGATTGAAAATGGTGTTAGATAGCATGCAAGCAAAGGAAACAACGGCATAGCAGTATATAACTATTTGGCATGAATTGCAGCATCTTGTGATAATTTGAACAATATTTTCTTCACATCATCCTTGAAGTTTATATTGGGTGATTGATGCCTTGGTTCATTCATATCATTCTCTACTTCTTCAAGAGAACTCGTCCTCGAATTTATTTGTGAAACTTTGCTGTAAAAATAAGTTAAGAAAATACAAAGGACCTCAATACTCTCTCAGAGGTATACACTAAAGGAGTTTTAGGTCCCTCTTTTTTGCAGTCATTTGCACAGATGAAGCTATCAGTCTCACCTCTCAAAATTGGTTTTTAAACTCTCGTGGATTATGAGCTAAAAAAATAAAAAATAAAATAAAATAAAACAAAAGGAAACATGTAACGACCCTAGATTTTCTACTTAACCTAAATTCGTTACTATACATGTATATTTAATGTGGAAATACTTCGTTAAAAACTTTATAATCAAAAAATAACCTTGGTCTTACATGTTTTTTAAGGCTTTTAAATAAAATTATAAAAAAATTAAAATAATGAAAATAACATAAAATAAAACTGTCCTATAATAACGGTGGTAACAAATCAGGATTTAAAATTAAAAAAAATCTCAGTCGCAGAAAAACCTACGAGTTTTCTGGCGACCGTCAAGTTTCACGGATTCCACGCGAAAAGACAACCCACGCCCCCTCCAGACGTCAACCCTCATCCCCATAACACCTACAAACAAAGAAAAGAGAAAAAAAAAATACAAGAGAGAGAGTTATCGAGAAACACCGGCGAATTTCCAATTTTTCTCAACGAGTCCCAAACCACTCGAAACTGAGGCCAAACGCTCAGTTATCATCACGAGAAGGATCCCCAACGAAAGCACAGTAACTTAGGTATGTTTTGTGCCTTTTTTTTTTTTATATGCGTCGTTGATACGTGAAAATCACTACAAGGGGAGTAAGATTCAAATTACTTTGTTGATCGAATATCTCAAGGCAAGAATATTGTTTGAGATTCAAATCACTCCACAAGCAAGATCGATCATGTCTAGCTTGAATGATTCTTGTTGATCAAATTTCTCAAGGCAAGAACATTTGCTTGAGATTCGAATCACTCCACAAGTAAGATCGATCATGTCTAGCTTGAATGATTCTTGTTGATCAAATATCTTTGTTAAGGATAGGTGACCGTTCATTATAAGGCAAATATCTAGATATTTGCCTTACATTACGGGTTACATATTTGCCCTTTTATTAAAGGCAAATATATTGCATTCATTTATTATTCTTTCCTTTTATTACTATTTCCATATTATTTGTAATTTACCATATTTCTTTATCCTGTAAATGATTATAAATAAGAGAACTCTCACCCCCATTTAGGTGGGGTGATTCAGCAAACATTCACATGGTATCAGAGCTCTTTCGGTCTAACAACCCTGATCCTTTTTTTCTCTATGGCTTCCGAATCTTCTTATCATCTTCTTCCTTTCAATACTCTAATCCATATGATCACCATCAAACTTTCTTCCTCCAATTATCTTCTTTTGAAAAGCCAATTTCTCTCTCTTCTTGAGAGTCAAGACATGTTGGGCTATGTCGATGGAACTATGGTTCCACCACCTCGCTTTGAACCAGAAACCTCTTCAACACTCAACCCCAAATATTTGGCATGGGGAGCAGCCGATCAACGAATTCTCTGTCTCCTGCTCTCCTCTCTCACTGAGGAAGCCATGGCTGTTGTCGTTGGTCTCTCTACTGCACGTGATGTTTGGCTTGCGTTGGAAACTACGTTCAGCCATCAGTCGAAAGCTCGTGAACTGAGACTCAAGGATGACTTGCAGTTGATGAAATGTGGCACCAAACCTGTTGCTGAGTATGCCCGTGCCTTCAAAAAAATTTGTGACCAACTTCATGTCATTGGCAGACCGGTCGAGAACATTGATAAAGTGCACTGGTTCCTTCGTGGACTCGACACCGAATTTTCAGCCTTTTCTACTGCTCAGATGGCTCTCACCTCTATCCCCTGTTTTGCAGATTTAGTCTCTAAAGCTGAAAGTTTTGAGTTTTTCCAGCGCTCCCTTGAGTCCTCTAACTCCACTCCTACAGCATTCACAGTCACTAATCGTGATCGCACCCATGGAAGTCACCCTGCTTCCTTTACCAACCAGCGAGGTCGTTCTTATTCTCACAAAAACAACTCTTCTAATCGAGGACGAACCCACTCAAGTCAAGGTCGTCGACCACCTCACTGCCAAATATGCCGCAAAGAGGGCCATTATGCTGACCGCTGCAACCAACGGTATGTTCGACCTGATTCTTCTCATGCTCACCTTGCTAAAGCCTTTAACACATCATGTTCTATTGCTGGACCCGATGCTGCTGATGGTTCTCGTTTCTCTGATCCTACTCTCTACAGATCTCTTGTTGGCACCCTTCAGTACTTGACTATTACGCGTTCAGATATTGCCTATGCTGTCAATTCTGTCAGTCAATTCTTGCATGTCCCTACTGCAGATCACTTTCTTGCTGTCAAACGTATTCTTCGCTATGTCAAAGGAACACTCCACTTTGGTCTTACCTTTCGTCCATCCACTATTCCTAGTATGCTAGTCGCTTATTCGGATGCTAACTGGGCTGGTTGTCCCGATACTCGTCATTCTACATCCGGCTATTCTATTTATCTTGGTAACAATCTCGTTTCTTGGAGTGCCAAAAAAGCAACCTACTGTCTCACGCTCCAGCTGTGAATCTGAGTATCGTGCTCTTGCCACAACTGCTGCTGAACTTCTTTGGGTTACGCATCTTTTGCATGACCTCAAGGTCCCTATTTCACAGCAGCCCTTACTCTTATGTGACAACAAAAGTGCTATTTTTTTGAGCTCTAATCCCGTTTCTCACAAGCGGGCCAAACATGTTGAACTAGATTATCATTTCCTTCGAGAACTTGTTACCGCTGGCAAACTTCGCACACAATATGTACCCTCTCATCTCCAAGTTGCTGACATCTTCACAAAGAGTATTTCTCGACCTCTCTTTGAATTTTTCAGATCCAAGCTTCACGTTCGTTCAAATCCGACGCTCAGCTTGCGGGGGGGTGTTAAGGATAGTTGACCGTTCATTATAAGGTAAATATCTATTACGGGTTACCATATTTGCCCTTTTATTAAATGCAAATATATTGCATTCATTTATTATTCTTTCCTTTTATTACTATTTTCATATTATTTGTAATTTACCATATTTCTGTATCCTGTAAATGATTATAAATAAGAGAACTCTCACCCCCATGTGGTGATTCAGCAAACATTCACAATCTCAAACACTTGTTTGAGATTCGAATCACTCCACAAGCAAAATTGATCATGTCGAGCTTGAATGATTCTACATGCAACCTAAACTATATAGAATTGCAAATAAACTTAGTCATTGGCTAAAGAGAGCACAAATGCTCATTTTACTATATTTTACAAGTCTACTTACAAATACAACGTACATGCTTTATATAGCCTCAAAATTAAACTATTAAATACATTAGTTGTAACATTCATACTTAATGGTCATAATTAACCCTTATGTAATTGTAACCTAGTAAATAAAAAGTCTTAAAATACGTTAATGAAATACAATAAATCTAAATTATTCTAAATTGTAATCCACCCAAAATTTATAACATTACTTCATTCTTGCATGAATTCAAATATCTTTTTGATAATTTCAACAATATTTTCTTCACATCTTCATTGAACTATATTGTATGATTGATGTCTCTTGGTTCATACCAGTCGTCGTCGGTAATCGAAGTCGAAAAATTGAGTTTTTCTAAACGTTCTTAGATATGTGAATATAGGTCCTTTTAAGCTCAGGAACTCCGGGAAAGGAAATAGGAAAGGCAAACAGAGAGAAAGAGAAAGAAAAAGAGGAGAAAAGACGTTGGAAAATGCCGCAGAAAAGAGAGTGAAAGTTTGCCGGAAAAACGCGCAGGAATCGGGTAATGAAGAAGAAGTCTATCGGATCCGGGTCGGACACGATCCATAACCCACAACCAACCATGTCAGTCCAGCCCAATCTCTGTCTGCTCAGCCCAACGTGTAACGATCCAAACTTGAGGCCGAAACCAATCCAGCCCGTGAACTCGAGGCCCAAATTCCGATTATGCCCAGAAGCCCACGGTTCAAGTGAACCAACCTGTCAGTGACCCGAGAGCCAACCCGAACCTGCGACCCGAACCAGCCTTGACCCAACGCCACCGGCACTACGTTGCGTGTTCTACTGCTACCACGTGGCACATAGTGACACAGGCGGTCTCTTGGCTCGACTCGACCTTCCTCCAGCGACCCTCCAACGGCTCATCCGGCAACTCCCATGAAGGGAATGAACTCTTTATCCACATATCGGAAGCATTGAAACCATTTTGATTTTTATTATGAATTAAAAAAAAAGCAATAAATACGAGAGTAAAAATTCTACCTTTGTAGAAACCCTAGCTTGCAAGTCTTTGAAGTTTTCCAACCATGCAAAAGCTTTTCAAAATTCCACGAGGTCTTCCTTGTTATAACTCGAACACAAGGTCAAGGCTTATGGGAGCCTCTTGAAAGAAAATCCCTAAAGGATGGGAGAAGAATAGTTTTGAGAATTCTCTTTAGATGTAATTTCATTCTCCAGAAAAAGTGGAAGAGATTGGTGTATCTTTCGCTCAACTCGAGTCCTATTTATAGACTTTTGAAGAATATTTGTCAAATAATATATTTTGATATTTAATATATTAGGATATTATACACACTATACAAATTATACTTAGATAATAACATATCCTAATATATATTTAACTAATTGAAAACTCATTCAAATTTTAAATATATTTTTAATTAATGTATCAAATACATTATTAATGGTATCAAATATAATAAATATATTTTCTTTTAATATATCTAATATATTAAATATTAATTTAAAACTTTCAAATTAATATATTTTTCTTCATTTATATTTAACCTATTAAATATTAATGTGAACCCTTCGAATTAAATATATTTTTTCTATTTATTTAATATATTTGAAACTTCAAATTAAATTTATTTTTCTTTTATATTTAATATATTAAATATATTAAAAATCAATTTGAACCCTTCAAATTTTCTTTCAAATAAATTGAACTTTTTAATGTTACTATGAACTAGCAAGGAACCTTATGCACCTACCAATTATAAAATTAATTAATTTAATTTTTTAATTAATCAATTTTCATTAATTAATTACAGATCACTCTACTATAAATCTATAGTTGCACTTTTATGCATGGTAGGACAAGTTATATCCATTGATATAATCATTACAAGCAAGTCGATCATTCACGAGTTGTTCATAATTACAATTGGGTCAAAAGTTCGTTTTACCAGTGTAATTACATCTTTCACCTTAAATACCATTGATTCTCTAATGAACAATTTGTCTATGATCCAATCATAAATCAAGTCCCTCTCGGGCCAATGAAAGGGTGGGGCTCCATTGTTCAATTCCCGAAATCAGAACCGTAATGACCCGAAATTTTCTACTTAATTTAAGATCGCTACTGTATACATATCCTAAACATTGGATGCGGAAGACTTCATTTAAATTCCAGAAAACATATCATTTATCTTAAAACATAGCCATGGACTTACATGTTTCAAAAACATCTTTAAAACGACACAACAACAGACCTAAAATAAAATAAATAAGCATTTAAGTTAAAAACATCATATTCTAGCCTAAGTCTAAGAAAATAAATACCACTATCCTATGCATGTGTCATGGTCTTGAGTTGCGATGCCGTCGTCAGCCGTACAGGAATGTCTTGCCTCAACCTGAAAAATGTAGTAGCACATGACTTGATTGTTTAAAGAAATACTCATTAAGTGACCCCACTATTAGGGGTTAAATGCAAGAACATCCGAATGCAATGACGGGACCTATCATTTCAATCTATTTCCCTATGGTATTGTCCTAACAGATAATTTGGGCGTGTACCATATACTCTACACACAGCCCATACATGCGAGTATGGGCTCACCAGTCAGTTTGTACACAGCTCGGCCACTTTCCTTGTCGGACTAGCATACTTTAGGAGCTCCTTAAGCCAGACACCCGTTAGAACTAGTAACCGTCACGGTAGCGCTATGCAAAACATAACGATCGTTGCCCTGCCATTGGATCTACGCGTCCGTCCCCTCATAAATCCAATGGATACCCCTATTCCATCACGAGGGTACGGACGCGTACATCCAATGGAAGGGCAACGATCGTTATGCTTTGCATAACGCTGCCATGACGGTTACTAGTTCTAATGAGTATCCGGCTTAAGGAGCTCCCAGAGTATGCTCGCCCGGCAAGGAAAGTGGCCCAATGGTATGCGAACTGACTGGTGAGCCCACACTCGCATGTATGGGCTGTGTGTAGGGATTTACGAGGGTACGAACGCGTACATCCAATGACAGTGTAATGCCCGGTTAGGTTATATATAATAACAATAAATAATAATAATAATAATAATAATAATAATAATAGTAAAATAAAAATAATAAAATAAGCAAGGAAATTTTTTTTTAACTGACTACCTCTCCTTTAATCTCTCCACCCTACCCTACAATACCTCCTCATCCTGTAATCAATAATTCTCCAAACAAAACAGCAAAAGAAAGAAAGATTTTCTGGGGAGGAGAAAGGCAGATAGATCTTCTAGTGAAGAAAGGCCAGGGAGAAGGAAGGAAGATAATGGAGAGATGGTTAGACAGATAATTGAAGAGAGATGTCATTTGAAAATGTTAGTAGCCAGATTTACCTTTTTCCTTTTTTTTCTTGTAAGGATATTAATATGTTGCAATTATTTAGATCTGACTTAGAAATGATGATATCTTAACGCAAGAGTCAATTAAAATTTGGTAGGAGAAAAGAAATACAAAAAAAGAGAGAAAGATTTAGAAACAATGATATAAAATCTTCCTTGTAAATAACCGAGGGAAGATTTTAGAAAAGAATTAGTAATTAGACCGTTGAACAGAGTCAAAGTAATATGAGAATAGAATTAGAAAATAATTAGAATTAAAAGAAAAAAATGAAAGAGAGGAAGTTTAAGAAAGAAAAGAAAATTAAATCCATTTAAAATGGCTCCGTGAAAATGATTCTGTTAATTGCATAAACATTTTTAAGGAAAGAAATGAAAATCAGATTCGTTTGAGAATGGCCAGTACAATAAGCAGAATTAAAAAAAAAATGATAATTTTTGATATTTTTCAGAAAGAAAAGAAAAGAAGAGGAGATAAAGGAAGGTAGAGGTAAGTGGAAAATATGAGAAATTATTATAATTTGTACCCATTCAATATAATATTATTAGAAACCATATTTGGATTGAATGATCCAAGTAGCATGAAGTTTATTACCCAATACAATTTAGAAACAACGAAAACATGGAATTCTATTTTTTTACTGAGGTCGTTTTAGAGCTGTATTTCACATTTATTGAATTACTGGTAAATTAATTGTGAAATACTAACGAAAGATGGCGAACGGTGTGATAGGAAACAAATCCCAGCCATGTAGGAAGCAGCTCTCATGGAACGGGAGCTTACGTTTAGTTAATTAGGGAACACTTCGACTAAGGCCAACCAAGTACGTGGCTTTACTATAGGATAAGCTAAAAATTGTATGAGTTACGATGATGTATGAACTATGTCGTACGATGCGGTATATGAGGTATGATGATGTATGAGTTATGATGATGTGTGGGTTACGATACTTGATGATGTGCTCAGTATATATATATTTTGATGAATGTCGTACTTGATATGTTTGATGCACTTTGTGGCAATATGATGAGTATGATGATTGCGTGACGTTTACCTTAATATGATGATGTTTTCCATATTGAGCATGCTATATGATGATGAGTGTCATATTGCATCATGTCGTTAGATCGACATAGGACACAACACTAAGAGCATGAAAATGATATTAATATAAGTATCCACGAATATGTATTACCTAGAGTAACAAAGAGATGAGACTAGAGGGTTGTGTCAGAAGAGACATTATGATGGATTTAGAGGGACCTCATGCATATTGTATGTTCATAAGCATAGGGCTACTTCCCCTAGAGATGATGAGTGCAGACGCGCACCGTATGATGAGCGCGAATGCGCACAGGTGCGAACGCACACAGATGAGGGTGTTCATGAGGCGCATGACACTATGGGGTTCCGCTGACCTCCGGACGTCGCTACAGATTAGCTTGACCAGAGGGTCCAGGGGGTGTGCGAGCGCCCTAGAGATTCACACTCGCATGTGTGAGTTGTGTAGGGAAGTACTACACATCCAATTTGTCCAAGACTGGAGGCCACCCCTAAGATGATTAAAGATAGGTCCCTAAAAATCATGATTGCATCTATTTGCATTTGCATGGCCCCTGTAGTGGGGCCACTTACTGAGTATTCTTTGAAATACTCAGGTCGTGTGCCACATCATTTTTCAGTTAAAGGCAAGGCGCACTTGTACGGAGGACGGCGGCATTGCGAGCAGAGACTGTGGCACGTGCATAGGGTAGATTCATTTTTAGATTCTTAGTTTTAAGTTAGAATAGGTTGTTTTGCATTTCATTGTTTTAAATTATTTTGTATTTGTTTTTATTTTCTCTAAATTGTAGTATTTTGTATTTAAACACGTAAGACCATGGCTGTGTTTTCCAAAGAAGAAGTTGTTTTAAACGTTTTTTGAAGTTTACATTATGAATTACATTCATGTAAGAGTTATATTTCCGCATTATAGATGAGCATGAGACGTTAGTAGCGACTCTGAGTATGTGGAAATTTAGGGTCGTTACAGGCAGGGCAACGATCGTTATGTTTTGCATAACGTTGCCGTGACGGTTACTAGTTCTAACGAGTGTCCGTCTTAAGGAGCTCCCAGAGTATGCTCGCCCGAAAAGGAAAGTAGCCCAGCGGTGTGCGAACTGATTGGTGAACCCATACTCGCATGTATGAGTTGTGTGTAGAGTATATGGTACACGTCCAAATTACCCGTTAGGATAGTACCGTAGGGACATAGATTGAGAGGATACTACATGACATTCCCATGTTCTTGCATTTAACCCCAATAGTGGGGTCATTTACTGAGTATTTCTTTAAATACTCAAGTCATGTGCTACTACATTTTTTCAGGTTAAGGCAAGGCATTCGTGTACGGCTGATGACGACATCGCAACTTGAGACCATGACGCATGCATAGGATAGTGGTATTTATTTTCTTAGACTTGGGCCAGAATAGGATGTTTTTAACTTAAATGCTTATTTATTTTATTTCGGGTCTTTTGTTGTGTCATTTTGAAGATGTTTTTGAAACACGCAAGTCCATCACTGTGTTTTAAGATAAAGAATATGTTTTATGATATTTAAATGAAGTCTTCCGCATCCAATGCTTAGGATATGTATACAGTAGCGACCTTAAATTTAGTAGAAAATTTCGGATCGTTATAAGAACAACTCATCTACTTTTCTTGTATGGAAAGGGGTGAATTCCATCTCATGATATTATGTTCCCAACTCCCTATTTAGTCAAGTCCCCAAAATAGTAGGCATATTGAATGGGCTAAAAGAGTCATTCTCACCTATGTAAATTAAAGAACAAGCCCTCACATTAAATATTTCTTGGTCTAGTCTTGTACAAACTTAGGATACCCTCACTTACATGTCTCCACATGAACGATTTGGATCAAATCATTCGTAACGATTACAAAGTGGGCTGTATCAATAGTGTTACCAAGATAAGGCACCCAACCTTATCCATATACTATAGACTCTTTAGGTTATTACTTGAACACGATCCTCTTGTATGTCAACCACATACTGTTTAAGATTACATTAATAAACTTGGATTTTCATACAATGGATAACAATTAAATTACAAATAAAATAATATAAATTCTCGTTAAAAACTAAATAATTAATTACTAGGCTTTAGGGCATAAATCCCAACATCCCAACTGTTGTTATGGCTCGGCTCACCTTTTTCTGGCCCAGTTTTCAACGTCTCGACCCTCCCGGATCTGTTTTTGGCCTTGAATAAGGTAATTGAAGTCGTTTTAGAGCCGTATTTCACGTTTATTAAATTATTATTCATTTAATTGTGAAATACTAACGGAAGGTGACGAACGGTGTGTTAGGAAACAAACCCGACAATCTTTAGAACAGCTCTCAAGGAACGAGAGCATATGTTTAGCTAATTAGGGAGTACTTCGGTTAAGGCCAACCAAGTAAGTGGTCTTACTGTAGGATAGGCTAGAATTGTTTAGGTTACAATTTTACTTATGAGCATGAGGATGTATGAGTATGATGAGTATGATGTTTATGATGATGTATGAGTATGATGAGTATGATATTTATGATGATGTATGAGTATGATGAGTATGATATTTATGATGATGTATGAGTATGATGCTTGAGCTGTGACGCATGTTATATGTACGTGATTTATATTTCGATGCATGACATACATATTATGTTTGATGCACTTGATGGCTTATAGATGAGTATGATGTTGCATGATGTTTTCCATATTGAGCATGCTATATAAAGATGATTTCCATACTGTATTATGTTTGATGCACTTGATGGCTTATAGATGAGTATGATGTTGCATGATGTTTTCCATATTGAGCATGCTATATAAAGATGATTTCCATACTGTATTATGTTTGATGCACTTGATGGCTTATAGATGAGTATGATGTTGCATGATGTTTTCCATATTGAGCATGCTATATAAAGATGATTTTCATACTGCATCATGTCGTTAGATCGACCTAAGACACAGCCCTAAGAGCATGAAAATGATTTTAATATAAATATCTACGAGTATATGTTACCTGGAGTAACAAAGAGATGAGACCAAAGGATTGTGTCAGAAGAGACATTATGATGGATTTAGAGGGACTTCATGCATATTGTATGTTCATAAGCATAAAGTTACTTCCCCTAAAGATGATGAGTGCGGACGCGCACAATATGATGATGAGTGCGAATGCGCACAACATGATGATGAGGGTGTTCATGAGACGCATGACACTATGGGGTTCCGCTGACCTCCGGACGTCGCTACAGATTAGATTGACTAGAGGGTCCAAGGGGTGTGTGAGCGCCCTGGAGATTCACACTCATACGTGTGAGTTGTTTGTAGGAAAGTACTACACATTCAATTTGTTCAAGACTAGAGGCCACCCCTATGATGTTAGAGATAGGTCCCTAAATCATGATTGCATGTGTTTGTATTAGCATGGCTCCTATAGTTGGGTCACTTTCTAAGTATTTCTTCATAATACTCAGGCCGTGTGCCATATTGTTTTTCAGGTAAAGGCAAGACATCCATGTACGGTTGATGGCGACATCGTAATCAGAGACTGTGGCATGTGCATAGGGTAGTTGCATATTTAATTTCCTAGTCTTAGGTTAGAATAAGACGTGTGTATTTCATTATTTAAATTATTTCATTTCTATTTATTTTAAATTTCACCGTTATGTTTTGAAACATGCAAGTACAGCAGAGTTTTCTAGTAGTTTAATGAATTTTGAAGTTTTAAAATTTTCTGTTATTTATGATGAGCATTTAAGAGTTATATTCTACATTTAAGAGACAAGCATGATACGTTCGTTACACTAACCTATATGCTACTAAATGAAAATACAAGCTAACCTATACTAACCTATAGTCTACTAATTCAAATTGCAACATATACTACGCATGTGTCACAAATTCCTAGATTGTGATGCCACCGTCAGCTATACGGGAGAGTCTTGCCTTTATCTGAAAGATAAGATTAGCATGTGACATGAGTATTTTAAGAAAGACTCAATAAGCGACCCCCCTATCGGGGGTTAAATGCAAGCACATAAATTTATTCATGAGTGAAACCTATCATAACAGTCTATTTTCCTACGGCAGCTATCCTAATCTGGCAATTGGATGTATGCTTAATTTCATACACACAGTCCACACATGCACATATAGACCCATCATTTGGTTCATACACCTCCTGGGCCCCTTTTTAGTCGGGCGAGTATTCTCTGGTAGTTTTTTATGCTAGACACCCGTTAGGAATAGCGATCGTCAAGGCAGCATTATGGTAAACATAATGATCGTTTTCCTGCCTTATAGCGTACGCATCCGTACTATCGTAAAAGGAGAAGTGGTATCCCTTGATGCATGAACACACAATAATGCATGAGGAACCAACATTTTTCCATTTTCATTATCATTTAATACAACCCCTTGTCTTCTTTCATATCATATCTTTCATGTGTGTATGGCGGTTGTATTTCATCCATCTGAAAAACCTTTGTTTCTTTCGATGTTTTTCGACGAATCTGTAAGGAACGCTCAAGTTTAAGACTCTTACACATATAAATGGTTAAAATACGAATTTTTTTCACTTTCGCTTCCGGGCCATTTTGCACTCAAATTCCATAGGTGTTAACATAGGAACTTTTTTCTCCTTTGAGACAGGGTCGTTAACTCGATCTGAATAGTTGTTTTCTCGTTTTAGTATCATACCACATCCACAAAAGATTGTCCTAAACTTAAAATGTGGAAGATAAAAAACGTTTACTCGTGTCGACAAGACTTCACACCCTCAACCCTTATGAAAAGACCCTCATGGAGGCACCAGAATCACCATCTGAAAAACCTTTGTTTCTTTCGATGTTTTTCGACGAATCTGTAAGGAACGCTCAAGTTTAAGACTCTTATACATATAAATGGTTAAAATACGAATTTTTTTCACTTTCGCTTCCGGGCCATTTGGCACTCAAATTCCATAGGTGTTAACATAGGAACATTTTTCCCCTTTGAGACAGGGTCGTTAACTCGATTTGAAAAGTTGTTTTCTCGTTTTAGTATCATACCACATCCACAAAAGATTGTCCTAAGCTTAAAATATGGAAAAAAAAAAACGTTTACTTGTTAATCTAATCTTGTTTATGCCTTAGTTTGGTTTTAAAGCATATGCTTCTTGGTATGTTCGATGAACACTGTTCTCCTTTGTTGCATCATAACACTTGTCTATCATAGCCCTCACATGACCCAATGGGTATCACTCGCATGTCGCCTTCTATCTGTCTACATATGGGGTCACAACCTACTCTCTTCTTAGTATGATTGTATCATTCTCCCCAACTTAAATTAGGCATCGTCCTCGATGACTTTCTTTAGGGCACAATCACATTATGGGGTGTAACATTCTCCACCACTTAATCTCCATATCATCTCAATGACAATCTAAAATTTGACCTTGCAACTAACTGTCTTGTTGAAAATTAATCGTGCTTTGGAACAAACATGGATGAAAGTAAGTAAAATAAATATAAACAATAAAGTTACCATTTAAAACAAATAACACCACAATTAAAAATAAGTCGAAATCAATTACAGATCCAAGTTGTTCCATTTTATCACAAAAGGAGGATCACACATTGAGATACAAATTAAAATAATACAAAAAAAAAAAAATAAATAAAAAAAAAAAAAAAACTTCAAAAGTCATAAAGGAATGACGCTCTAGGATGACCTCCTTTATGATTGTGTAGGGTCATATCAATAGGCTTATTAAGATAAGACATCCAACCTTATCTATCTACCATAGACTCTTTATGTTGTTATTTGAACATGATATTTCTCTATGTCAACCACATATTGTTCAAGATTACATTAATAACCTGTAATATTAAATTACAAATAAAATAATAAAAATTATTATTAAAAAATAAATAGTTAATTATGAGACTTTAGGGCGTAAATCCTAACAAGCTCTCATCGTATTCAATCCTAATAAGTTACCATGCGCTTCTTTCTAAGCTCAAAGAAGTTCGGGCTTAGGTTCTACAATTATCTGAGATTTTGGGGAGGCCTCGAAGTTCTGATCAATTCTCTTGCTAAACATGAAAACACTTTGGGTCTGGGGGTTGTTCATCTATTTTCGATGTTGCTGATTTACTAAATGGTGTATATGATGTTTAGGGTGAACTAACTTTTCTGTTCCTTCGACTTAATAAGCTTGCATTGTTACGGTAGTGAATGACCGGTATCTTGGGTTGAGGTGCTACGTCATCATATCTTATAGGATAGTATGACCTCTGTTAATCTAAACATCATTTGTGGAAGGTTAATCGGAAGACTCGTCCACAAAACCATAAAGTTACACTAAATTAGGGGGAGCAACCCTGTATGCTTGTTAGCTACTAAGTTGCCTGTATGGTCTCATGCCCCTTCTTTCGATAGATTTACATTGCAGAGACTATATTCTAAAGACCCTCAACCATTTCAACCCGATAAAGATACCTAGTCACTTTGTCACACGACATTACCTGGCCTAGACCAAGCTTGCAGATGTTATTCCTATACTTCTACTGCTTGGCAAGGTGTTAAAAGGTCGCTAATGACGCTAAAAACATACTAGAAAAGATAGGAAGTGAAGGCTCCAGTGACACCATTCACACCACTAATAGGTTTGTGAAGTTTTCTTAGTCATCCTTGGATACCGTGGAGATTAATTAGGTTCTTAAGAGAGTTTAAACCGTTTAAATTTTGAACTCTCATTTTTAAGATACTCTAGACTAGCTCCTTGAGACTAATCTAGTTTCTTGGAGCACAAGGGTCTAGATCATCGATCGTCGTTAACGATCTTGGGGTGCTCAATCTATTGAAAATGTTTAGACCTAGGTCAACGTAAAACCATTCTAGCTCTAACATCCTGCTCTTAACTCGGTATGGTCATGCATGCTTTAATAGGGAGATAATACTATCAATCATTTGAAGCTAAGTATACATTCAAGCTCAGTCCTAAGATAATGTCCATCAGTCACTTCGAGCATAGAAAACATCCAAAACCTAAAACAAACATGCAAGCTCAACAAGGAGATAACATGCATCAATTACTTGGAGCTCAAATCACAATATCGCATCCTCCTATGTGGCACAACGGAAGTAACTCGGGCAACATGAATTTTAATGATCTTATACGTAGGGCATTTCAGTCATTTTCCTCAACATACAATGCATTCATCTAAATTGTCTTCTAAAGTCCTATTCATGTATAGTCTAACAATTTATAGTAGATTATTCTCGCATGCTAGCACGTCTTAGCAATCCCTACTATTTACTTTGGCATCCACAGATACGCGTGTTCAGATTCTGTGTCTTGGGTTCGAATCCTCGCAATTGTTGGAATTACATTGGAATAGTGTGATATTCCGTTGTCCTCAATATTTTCGGAAGAACGATTTTATTTTAAAATTATTTTTTCAAAAACTATTTAAACCCAATATAAAATTTTAATTTAGCTATAAAAAGTTATTAATCAATTCAACTCATTAAAATATATAAAAATAGCCCAAATAAAAATATTATTGATATTTATCTAAAATAAGAATAAAAAAATTAAAAAAAATTCAGTGATGTTCTCGTTGGGGAGGAGAACAAAAACATCTTTATAACGGTGTTGAAAACTTCCCTAGCAGACGTGTTTCAAAGTCTCGAGAGGAAACAGAAAAGCCCAAAGAGAACAATATCTTGCTAGCGGAGGACGTGAACCGTTACCTTTAATATTTATAATACAATTAAGAATGAATTTGATTCTTCCTAATAAAAAAAAGAATCTAACAAATCATTGTCTTTTTAATCAAAGTGATATTGGAGTGTTCTCGCAGTTTTGTCGGGAGAGTGGGACCCACGTTGTTTTTTTTTTTTTCTTTTTTTTTTTTTAATTAATTTTTATATTAGGAATTTGGGCATCTTTGCATGTGAATCATGTGAGTTATTTACCCTCCCATAATTACCGCCTTCACCCTTTACGCAAAGTATCTATCCTAAAACAGTTAAAAATTCAGTCCCATCAAAGAATCCAAAGTCTAATGGTCCTCACTCAATTCAACTTCCGTACACAACTTATTTATCCCATTGGATATAAAACACCGTCTTCACTGACCCAATAATTATATGAACGTTTCTAGAAACACTTAGATATGTCTGATCCATATTTATCGACCCAATAAATTTTTCCATTTACCCTCATCAAGTTTTTCTTACGAGAAAAATAAGAGTGTCGGGTAATTTCTTCGAACAATACGAATGGGAGTTTGAAGAAGGGGAGGAGAACGAGTCCTCGACCTGCCATAGATAGAGGAGGATTTATTCAATCACATAGTTTGGACTCCTAGAATATGGCGCCCTTGTGGCTTTCTATTTAATTGTATCGAAAGGCCCAATGAATTGGGATTTCCCTGTTGGGTTAGGTCATTTCGGGACAAGCGGATCATTTCTAATGAAGAGAATGATTCGGAGTTCTTGCAAAGTGGAATCGTACAGTACCAGACACGAGATAGATCTTCCAACGAACATAACTTTTTTCGAATAAGCCAATTCATTTGGGATTTTGCAAGTCACTCTTTTTCCTATTCAAAGATCAGTCTTTTGTTTCTGTGTTTTGGCATCGAGTTCAGGAGAGTTTTTAATTAATATAAAATTTATAAAAGCATTAAAACTAATATAATATTTTAAAAAATTAAAATAATAAAATTTAATAATTTGTAAAAGTAATAGAAAAATGTTACCAATGATGAAGTGCCACGTGTAGGTTGGTAAAAGTGGGAGGAGGGGCCCACCAAAGGCATGTGTGGTAAGGAGGTTAGAATAATTTTATTATGGTTTGCAGTCAAAGTCCAGCAAACATTAGATGTCACCTTCTGCACATCATTCCCCATCTCCTCTCAACTCATTAACTATATATATATATATATATTTTAAATATATTTTTATCCACATATTCATGAAAAAAATTAATTTATTTTTAATATATGTTGATGATGTTAATGCTAATTTTAAAATTTTATAGATATTTTCTAAACATGGTAACAAGAGTATAGGATATTTTTTAACGGATTAAAAAATTTAAAGATATTAATGATATTTTTTTTAAATTAAAGGATATTTTTGAAATATTATTGAAAACTTTCATTTAAAAAGAAATAAGAAATAGTAATGATTTTAAAAATATTTTTTTATTTCTTTTTTATTTTGAAAGATATTTATTGAAACTTTTAGAAATGTAAGATAAAATACAAAATTTAAGAGTATTTTTATTTTTATTTCTTCGCCCGACACATTTTCGGTCGAACATATATGAGTATTTTTATATATGAAAACTTGTTTTTCTTTTTTGCTCGGGTTTCTTCCAAATTTTAATATAAATATTTTTGTCTTTTCGCGTGAATCAAATTCCAACTTTAAAAATATAATACACGTCCGTTTTCGACGAGATAAACTCACAAATATTGGATACATTTTAATCTATGTTTTTAAAAATATATTATAGTAACTTCTACAAAAAGAAAAAAAAAACTGACTATTTAATTATTAAAGCATAACCTAAGTTTAAAATGGGATGTACATGAATTGGTTCGAGTCCATTTTTAGTCAATATATATATTGGCACGTGTTTTTTTGAATGAGTATTGAAATATTTTAAAAATGGAATGAATTGTCCAACCATAAATTGAATTAGTTGGTTCGATGAATTGTTCGAGCCCACTCTAGAAGTCATAATAGAACAAATGGATTATGATTAAACAATTTATGTTTGTGATCTAGCCGGGAATATCGATCACACTTCTGTTTCTCATTCTTAACATGGTATTACAGTAGTACAAGTCAATCAACGCATCAATCGTGGATATCGATCATTAGTAAATATGGTTGATGCTTCTCAACTGAATACAGAAGAACAGTCATGTAATTCTCGATCATCTGCAAATAAGGCTGATGTTTCTCAACTGAATATAGAAGAACAATTGCCTAATTTCATTCCATTTTTTTTTTATGAGCAGTTACAACCAGATAGCACAAGCCTTATCTACACTCATCATCGTTCCGTAATTCTGACACTTACATCAATGGTGCAGATTTGTTTCCAGTATTTGCAATATCCATTAACTTTACTAGTTCTAATTCATGGATTCTCAACCGTGGAGCTATGAATTATATAATATCCAAACCTTCTATTCTGACTGAACGAAAGACTGCAATCATGTCTACAATAAATTTACCTAATGAAGGGAGCACATGTGTCACATACTGTCAATGTTTTTTTTAATCCTGGCCTTAAATTAGACAATAGTTTATGCATGTCTTCATTCAAGGACATCAAGCAAACTTACCCATGACTGAAAATGTTGTGTCACCTTCTATCTTGATTCTTGTGTTATGCAGGACTTGGCTATGGGGAAGATGATTGGCTCGAGTAAACAATTTGGAGGTCTCTATCATATTTCTTATCTCCAATCAAATCTTCAGCTCATCAAATATCTCAGTCATCTGATTTGTGGCATATACGCTTAGGTCATCCTTCATTTTGTTGTTTTAAATTTCTTGCTAATCAATTGCATCTTGATAATGCTATTTTTTCTCACACGGTAGTATTTGCCCATTTAACAAAACAAACTAGGTTGTCTGGAATCCAAGAACTCAACAACAACATATTTTGTCTTTGATCTGTTACATTGTGATGTTCGGGGAACACATAAAATTCCTACCCATTCTGGTTTGTATTTTTTTCTCACTATTGTTGATGATTTTACTCGATCGGGTTTTTCTTATGCAACATAAATCAAAAGTACAACATTTGTTAATGAACTTTGTTAAATTTGTTCAAACCCAATTTCATACTAATGTCAAGATAGTACGATCAAACAATGAGATTGAGTTCCTATCTTTGCAAGCATTTTTTACTTCTTGTGGCATTGAATTTTAACGCACTTGTGTCTATACTCTACAACAAAATGGAGTCTTAGAACATAAGTATCGTCATATCCTAAATGTAGCTAGGTCTCTTTTCTTTCGATCATAGTTTCAACTTAATTTTGGGGAGGGTGCATTTTAACGGCAGTTTATCTTATAAATAGAACATCATCACCATTGTTATCTAACAAGACACCCTTTGAAGCACTTTACAAACGACCACCTACATTTCATCATCTTAAAGTCTTTGGCGGTAAATATTATGCAATAGTAGTACATCCTAAACAAAATTTGAATCTTGAGCAATTTCTTGTGTTTTCGTAGGATATCATAGTTGTCATAATGGTTACAAGTTGTATAACATACAGTCTCACAAATTCTTTATCAATCATGATGTTAAATATTGTGAAGATGATTTTTCTTTTTTATCAGTTTCACAAACTTCTAATTCTATCCAACTTGATACATCAGTTCCACTCTGACGCTCTACTCGTACCAAATAACCTCCAGCTTGGCATAATGATTATGAGATATCTTATGCAATCAATTATTTAACCTCTAGCTCAAGTCCTAACACTGACACCAGGTGTCCTCTTTATCTTTACCTTTCATTCTCCCATTTTTATCCTACTCAACGTGCTTCTCTAGCTCTTATTATAACCCAAACAGAACCTAAAACCTATGATGAGGCTGTTGGCGACCCATTATAGCAACAGGCTATGAATGCTGAAATTGCAGCTTTAGAATGTAATCCTACTTGGTCTCTCATTTCCTCTACCACTTGGCCATAAAACTATTGGTTTTCGTTGGGTGTACAAGATTAAATATAACTCTGATGGTTTTGTCGAGGGACATACGCAGGTTGAAGATATTGCTTATAAAAGACATTTTCTCCTACATTGAAACTTACTACACTTTGTTGCTTACTCGCTATTGTTGCTGCTCGAAAATAGTTCCCTCATCAGTTGGATGTTCAAAATGTCTTTCTCCATGGTAATCTAGACAAGGAAGTTTACATGTCTTTATCACCTGGTTTTCGCCGATAGGAATAGAATACTGTATGTGTCGACTACATAAGTCTCGTTATAGGTTAAAACAGGCTTATTGCAATTGGTTCACCATACTCTCTACCACTATACAAAATTTCGGCTACACTTAGTCAAAAGTCGATTACTCTTTATTTACTAAGGGTAGAAATACATGTTCTTATCTATGTTGATGATATTTTGTTGACAGACAATGATATCAAAGAAATTCAACATGTCAAGACTTGTTTACTCAATAAATTTCTTATTAAAGATTTCGGGAATTTGAAATATTTCCTGGGTATTGAATTTTCTCGATCTAGAAAATGAATTTTTATGTCTCAAAAGAAGAATGCTCTAGATATTCTTCAAGACACATCATGTCTTACCGGAGCAAGTCCAGAAAAATTTCATTGGAGCAATATCTAAAGCTTTATGATCCAAGCAAATACATATGGTTGATTGACAGATTAATATATTTAACGGTTACTAGACCTGACATAGTATATTCAGTTCGTATGCTTGGTCAATTTATGCATGAACCAAGAAAATCACATTGGAAGGCAGCTCTTCGAGTTCTGAGATACATCAAAGATACTCCCGGTCAAGGACTTCTACTACCATCTAAAAATAACTTAAGATTATAAGCATATTATGATTCTGATTGGGGTGGTTGTTGAACTATAGACGGTCTATTCCTGGGTTTTGCATCTTTTTGAGAAATTCAATTATTTCTTGAAAGTCTAAAAAGTAAACTAATGTGTCCAGATCATCAGTAGAAGCTGAGTATCGAGTTATGACAAATACTTGTTTAGAGTTAACTTGGCTAAGATACATTTAAGACTTGAAAGTTTCGTTGTCTGAACCAGCATTGTTGTATTGTAATAATCAAGCAGCATTGCATATATTTATGGAATATATTTTGTTGTATAACTGTAATTAGTTCTGAAATATATCTTATATACCTAATCTCGTTCATAAAAGGAAAGATTTGGAGATGATTAAACTATTTCTTTAATTGTGTGCGTGATTCAATTGCTAGAATAATATGGGTTGTTTCTATATATGTACGACCAAACACAATTTAGAATTAATGAAAATATTGAACACGACTTCATATCTAATAATAAGAATTATATAGGATTGAACATGTAAAAGGAACTAAATTTTGAAATATCAAAGTGAAAACATCGAACACAACTTCAAATTAGTCTCTAATGCTCGTATGAAATCTAACACATTAACAATTGTAAAATTTAGAGAATTGAACTTGAAATCGATGTCATGGGTTCACATATGTTGACTTGGATACAAAGAACAAAATCAAACTTTCATTAAGGATAAATTGGTGACACCAACCTAAGTTAATCATGTAAGTAGCCTTACTATCAGCATGGTAAAAAATTGAAGTGGTTCTGTATGTGTCATGCTCGATGTGTGAAATGTTTATGAAATGATGTGATGCATTTGACGATATCTTTGAGATATGGTATGTGAATGAATACGATATATGTTATGATATTTGAATGATATGCTATATGTTATGGTACTATGTGTTTGACGATATGTTTGAAATACGATACGTGAATGATATATATATATATATGTTATGAAATGATACGTGAATGATATGATATATGTTATGGTACAATGTATTTGACGATATGTTTGAGATATGATAATATGTTAGAGTACGATGCGTTTAACGAAATGATATGACTATGATATGTGTTATGGTACAAGACGTTTAACAATACGACTCATATTGTGATATGTTGGGACCTCATGCATCATTATGTGTACATGCGTCGGAGAATACCCCATTTTTACGATAGTAGGGACGCGTACGTTCCACAAGAAAGTGATCATTATGGTTATCTTAAGGCAATAATAAAAATTTATGGAGATGAGAAATAACAATAATGATATTAAATCATTAACCTAATCCTTCCCAAACTTTGCTTTAAGCAATAAAATATTGATTGTATATTATCATTATTTCACTTTTTATCTAATATGGAAGAAGTTTGTCTTCAATCATGAGATTGATTAAGAACAACTTTTTGTTCGTTTTATTCGAACGAATAGTCTTTTATCTCGATTGACGTGAATAGTTGTTACTATGTATCTAATAAAATAAATGATGTGACTGTCTGTTCAAACATATTTCCATGGTTAAATTATGATATCTTATAAGTACGGTCTAGATCACACCTATATACGAAAGGATACACTACATCATGTAATCGCTTTGATCTGTCCAGTTGAAACCAGAGAAAGGACGTGGTTGTTTGTTCAAATATGTCTCTACCATTTGGTCATGATATTTCATATTTTTGGTCAAAATCACACTCATATATCAAAATATATACCATTTTTTCCATGTAATCATTTCAATGAGACAAAGGGCGTGCCTGTATTCGAACATATCTCAACCGTTGGATCGTAATGTTTCGCACCCACACACGAAATGATAACACTTTTTCATGTAACCACTCTAATTCGAATAGTTATATAAATCTTAAGGGTAAAATAGGAATTAAAAATATATATATATATATATTTCTTTTTAAATATTAAGATGGGCCTAGAAATTAAAATTATTTTCAAAGAGAAATTCTTATTAAATTAGCTTATAATTTTTAAAAGTGATTTTTTTTAATTATATTTAAATGAAATTATTAAAATCCTTTTGTTTTTAAATTATTTTGGGAAAGGCAAACAAATTAATTATCTTAAAATTCAAGATATTAATAACTTTTTTTCTTAAAAAAAACAAAAAAACAAAACATGAAGAGTACTTACCTAAATTTTGACAAAATTTTCCAATTTATTTATTGAAATGTCAAAAATACCCCTATATTCAATCAAATTTCCCTTTTTTGGAAATCAAATTTGTTTAAAGAGAAAAATCAATATATTTTATTTTAATAATTAAAAACAATTTTTTTTTTAGAGTTTTTGTAGGACAACAATTTAATTTTTTATTTTCAATTTTAAAATAAATTCAGACATACTTTCAAACATCCTTAAAAAAAAAAAAAAAAAAAAAACATAATTTGCTTAGAAAATTTAAAGATAATGATAAAAAAAAAAAAGGACCAAAAAAGCATTATAACCAAAAAGAACATTATTTTACTGTATTTTCACTTTTCCCCCCAGAAAAAAAAAAAAATTAAAAATTCAGACTTTGCAGTTCAGTACCTGAATGGATAGATCTTGACCAGCTAAAAAGATTCTTACCCACTCCAACAACAATTTGTTTTTCCCCAAATTTATAACCAAAAAAAAAAAAAAAAAAAAAAAAAAAAAAAACCATTTTCTTGGTGCTCTTTCTTGTCCCCCCAACTGTAAGAAGAAATTTCAATCAGAGTCCATGTGGAGTGTTCAATTATTGAATCTTTTGAAATTTTCTCCCTCACCCACCTCCTTTTTTCTCTCCATTCCCAACATTTCTTAGGTTTTTTTTCTCTGTTCTTCACTGTTCTTGTTGATTTCCTTCTTATTCTAGGGCTTCTTCCCCTTTTCCTGTACTTTCAAATCCCTTCCCCCAAACCCTTTTAATCTGTTCTTCTAACCTTTTTTGATCTGGGTTTTGATGATTAATGTTTTTTGTTTCGTGAATCGTTCTTGGTTTTGGGTATTTGGGTATTTTCCTGTTGATTTGTGAAGAACAGGAACAGATCTTGTTGTGTTCTTCATTGTTATGGAGTCGATGAACTCATCTTCCCCTGTTGGATCGAACTTGGATTCCTTCAATGGCGTCCCTCCAACTTTATTGTGTACAGATGTGAGTATTGTACCTGAGCATCAAAACACTGAGCTCCAGAAATCAATACTCAATCTAGAAGGTGAGCTTATTGTAACAGAGTTATTGCTATTACTGTTGTTTGTTCATTGTAGAACTGGCTGGATTGACTTGGTTATTATCTATCACTAGGTGAGATTGAACAATTGAGATTGAAGTTGAGCGTGTCGAACGAGAAGCGTAGAGACGCATTGAATAAGATTCTAGACATTAAAGGTAGTGAAGAAATGAGTGATGAACTTTAGAATGCACTTGTTTGTTAGATGTAGCTTTAGTAAATCAACTCTATTTCAGGTAGTATTCGTGTGTTTTGTCGTGTTCGTCCGTTTTTACTGACGGATCGGAGAAGAATTTGTGAGCCCGTTTTGTTGGAACGAGATAAGGTCAAGGTTCGATCGTCGGGAACTAGAAAGGAATTCGAATTCGATAAGGTTTTTTGTAAAGAAGCATCCCAAGGTTAGCTCTAATCTATTATTGATATGTGTTTTGAATGAGTATTGAATCTTGAAAAATTGAGCAGAGGAAGTCTATTCTGAGGTCGAACCGATAATCCAATCCGCTCTTGATGGTCGAAATGTATGTATAATAGCTTACGGTCAAACGGGTACGGGCAAGACATATACCATGGTTAGTAACGAAAAATTGCTGTAATGTTGAGGAAATTGTGTTTCTCTGGTGATGGTAATTGATGAAACGTGACAATCGAGCAGGATGGTAGAATGGAGGAGCCGGGAATAGTCCCCCGTGCGCTTGAGATGCTCTTTCAAACGTCCATGGGCGCCTCGTCGACCGTAACGTTTTCCATGAGTATGTTGGAGGTTTACATGGGTAGTCTGAGGGACCTGCTGGCTCCAAAAGCAGGCTCAAGAATGTATGAACGATGGTAAATGCTAGAATTGATCCATAATGCATTAAACTGGTGACCTTATTCATTTGCTTACTATGAATGGCTAACTCCACTACAGCAATCTCAACATTCAAACAGATCAAAAGGGATTCGTTGAGATCGAGGGCCTAACCGAAGTCCCGATTCCCGACTTTGAAAAGGCTAAATGGTGGTATAATAAAGGAAGACGGGTTCGATCGACTTCGTGGACTAATGTGAACGAAACATCTAGCCGATCACACTGGTGCGTTTCTCACGAATCAGTACTCCCTAATTCGTTTAATGGATTATTTTGGCTTGATAGTTACATTATCTTCTTAGCTTCATATATCTAGCTTAACAAAGGTCACCATGTATCGTTGCGTGGACGGTTCAAAAGCTAAAACCGAAGTAAGCAAACTATGGATGGTGGATTTGGGAGGAAGTGAAAGATTGTTGAAAACCGGGGCATGTGGTCTAACGCTCGACGAGGGAAGAGCGATAAATCTTTCTCTTTCGGCTTTGGGTGATGTTATTGCAGCTCTAAGGAGGAAGAGGGGTCATGTTCCTTACAGGCAAGTTTTCGATTAGCGACCTGAGTTTATCATAGCTTCCCGTCACTGATGAAACTCGATTTTTCTTTCTTTGGTTGCAGAAATAGCAAGCTAACTCAAATACTCAAAGATTCCTTAGGTATCTTCTTTATGATCTTGTTATGAATATATGCTTTCGAACTAATTTAAAGCATCGACCCTCTTGAAAATTTATCCTCGGAAGTGACGTATGAGTTTGAATGATTCGTATAGGTGACGGTTCAAAGGTGTTAATGCTTGTGCATTTAAGTCCTTGTGAAGAAGATGTTGCAGAGACGATATGCTCGTTAAGTTTTGCAAAGAGAGCACGAGCGATCGAAATGAGTCGAGAATTACAGGAGGTAGAATTCTCGAATTTCCTAAGTAGTTTCTCGAAGTCGTTTTTGATTTGGAATTTGGCTAAGAATTCAAACGGATCGTTTAGGACTCGAAGAAGCAAAGAGAGAAAAAAATTGCAATGCTGGATGAAACCATGAAGGAAGCTCAGGAGGAATGCCAAAAACTCAAGAACCAAATACAGAAAGCCGAGTTTCTATTAAGCGAAAACAAGAAGCGATTTTCTACCGAGCATCATCCATGCGTCGAAACTCCAAACACGAACCATATAGCGCTCGGGGAAGATCAGAAGGAAGTCATTGTCACTCCAAGAAAGCCTAAAGTTTCAAGTAAAAGTATAGTTTCGAATTCTTTGCCTCGTTTCATGACGTCGACAATGGCTAGTCGACAAAGGCAAAGTTCTGCAGAAAACAAAGTGGCGACAGGGAGAGCAAAAACTTCGAGATTTGGAACAAGAAGCTCTGTCCAATTCTCGAGTTCCCAGTCAATGAGTTACTCGGATTTTCGTATAAGAGCAAGCTTACACATATCAAATAAGAAGTCGAGGTACGTCGAACCCGACACCCTCTCAACAGAAGCTCCTCAAATGAACGTCCCAGAACTAAAGAAAGACCCATTGCCATTGCCATGGCCGCAAAGCAAATTGGTAACTTCGTCTGATTCGAACTTGAAAGTTATGGTTTCTCGTCACCGGAGAAGGATGTCTGATCTAATCTAACCGTTTTCGACCGAAAGAAACTTGTCGATATGTATTTCGTGTTAACTTTTTTTGGCCCTGTTTTTGTTTGTGCTGATTGAAGTGGTTTCATTTGTGTGTGAAAATAGAGCATAAAGGAAAAAGAGTTTAGGAAGAAAGGGTTCCTTAGTTTGACTAATTGGGTGTTTGGGTTTGGGGATCTGTTGAATTTTTTACATGATCCTTCACTGTTCATTGCCCCTTTTTCTAGGTTTGTTTGTTTGGTTTGGTTAACATTTTGTTAACATGATATTTGTAACTCATATTTGGTTAACATTTTCTTATATGTTTTGTGGGTATCATTGAGTTTGTTTCTTATGTGTTTGGCATGCCTTAAAAGGTGCTTATGAGGGAATAAAATGTATCATCGTGTTAAGGGACGAATCACCCGAATCATTGATTTAACTGAATAACTAAGTAAAATAGATAGACCCTTCTCTTCCTCTTAGGTCGACGGATCTTCTCAATTGTAAGATCCCCTCCCCTGTATGGATAATACCCATTTCAGTTCAACGAGCCTAATTCTAATTGTTTTGTTCCGAAGCAAACCACGGGGTGTGATATGAACCAAGACATTAATCATACAATATAAACTTCAGGGAAGATGCGAAGAAAATGTTGTCAAAATTATCCAAAGACGTTTCAATTCATGACACATTGAAGAAGAATGAAGTTTCATTGTTATAAATTGTGGGTGGATCATAATTTAGAGTAATGATGTTTCATTAATGTATTTTAGGACTTTTTATTTACTTTAGGTTACATTTACATCATGGTTAATTATGGTCTTACGTATGAATGTTACAAGTCTTGAAATGGGTTTTCATTTTGAGACTATATAAAATCATGTATGTTGTATTTGTAAGTAGACTTGAAAAAGAGGGTAAATGGAGCATTTGTGCTCCTCTTTAGCCCATGGCTAAGTTTCTTTCCAATTTGATGTAGTTTAGGTTACATGTAGAATCATTCAAGCTTGACATAATCAATCTTGCTTGTGGAGTGATTCGAATCTCAAACAAGTGTTCTTACTTTGAGATATTTGATCAACAAAAATCATTCAAGTTAGACATGATCGATATTACTTGTGGAATGATTCAAATCTCAAACAAGTGTTCTTGCCTTGAGATATTTGATCAACAAGGTAATCCGAATCTTGCTCCCCTTGAAGTGATTTTCATATCAGGGCGGTTCGTCCTATTTAGATATTTACGACCAAGAAATACTGGATTCTCTTTCGGGTAGGCTATAAAAAGAGAAGAAAGGCTGGAATGCCAACATGTCTCGCAAAGAATTTCTACTTTATGGAAAAGAAATAAGGAACATTTGAGATAAGAATCCAGTTTCTACTTTATGGGTATGACACTCTTGGGTTTTCCAAAATTCGAGAGCAATAGTCTATCAAATTCCCTCAAAACAATTCCTATACGTTCTAGGTGAGCTCCCCAACAAGTTTTGTGAAGGATTTGAGAGCTGAAAGTGGCATGAGCATATTGAAGGCTATGAGCAAATCGAGACTCCAAACCTATGTTAAACGCTCCCTTGGATGATGAGGAGTATTTTTCACAAAGATCACAAAGAGTGAATAGCTCAGGATTGAGGCAGGTTCATTTTAAGCAAGATTGAGGGTAATCTAAAGTTAAGCTTCTACAAACCATCTCATTGGATAAATCAATCCTGGTAGCCCACAAAGTTGTTCATGAAGAAATCGAGGCCCAAGGAGGTCCCCATCAAGGTATGGGCTCGAGAGTTTCAAGCGAAAAACTGGTAGCCCACAAAGTTGTTCTTCCAAATCTATTTCTTAAACTTGATGGGAAGATAGGGAAGAAATTTCATGAAGGAATCGAGGCCTAAAAATGTCTTGGATTGTCCCAACCAATAAGATTTCAAGGATCAAGTTTAGAACCTAAACCAAGTTAGGGGTATAAATTAAGGCTGAAGAGAAATGACTAAAATGTCCCCAATGGTTAATCCGAAGATTTATGCATATAAATGATTCCAAATGGGTCTATGACTTTTACACACTTTAGGGATTTGAATGTTATTAAGAATCATGAGGAATAAATAGTTATTGGGAAGGTCGTTAAAAGCAATCATGAACACGAGTCAAGATGTAAAGCATTGAATTGATGACCTTTACTCACTGTTTAGGCCAATTCACTCTTGTTTAGACTTAGTTCTCATAAAATTGTTTATTGTTCCAGAAACTAGACATAATTTTCAGCCTACCATAAAAATTTAAAAGGAAACAACTTCGGAATTTAAAAGGAAACAACTTCGGAAAGATCGAGAACCGTGATCTCAAACGTGCATGAACAAATATCAAATAGTACTTTTAAGTGTATATTAGGAAAAGAGGCCTATGATTAGAAATATACTAAAAACCTAATTAACCTAGTATCATGATAGTTAACTCCAGAACGAGCCTAGTTTAAGGTTAAGCAAAATTTATAGTTTTTTTAGCTTATTGATAACTCTCCAAAGGTAGAGTTATATTTTGCAATCATACTCACCATTTTCTCACTAATTGCTCCATTTATTCTAATTAGTATGGATGAAATAGTCAATTCTGTTTTAATATGAAAAGAAGTTCAATTTGCATAAATCGAGCTTAATTGTAGTAATTGAGTTATTTGGTAAAATTCCAGAACATTCATGCTGAACCATGATGCTGAACCATGATGCTGTAGCAAATCTGGAAACAACACTCCTTGCATCTAGAAATAAATTGCTGACTCTGATGCTGAAGCAATTCAAAACGCAAACTTTTGGGAGATGACATGGAAATTTTAATCCACATCAGCCGTCCATGTGGGTCATTGACTACCAAATTAGAATATCCTAGGTGGACGATCTTATCCTTTCTCAGCCCTAAATGAGAAGAAACAACCATTATAAAAGCAAAAGGATACCTAAAAAAGAAGGGGAGCCACACTTTGGGAGAAAAATCGGATTAGACAGCAGTAGCCTCCGCTGCTGTGAAACCAAAGAAGAAAAAGAAAATCTTAATCCAGCAGCTATTGACGGCAGAAGGAAAATGAGACCAACAAGGATTGATTAGGGCAAAGAGGTGGACGTGAGAGCTCAAGAGAAAGGAACTTTCATTGACGAATGACAACAAAGCAGAATAACTCTCAATTTCCTTATTCTCTTTTCTTATTCCATCAATTTTACATGATTGAGACGTGGATTCCTTGTTTAATTCAGTTTGTATGGAGAGCTGAACTTTATAGGGGAGGCAAAAGAGTTTTATATAGTTTAAGTATGTTGACGGTATGATCTTAGTTTGTTAAATAGTTGTTGTTAATGATTTACATGTGTGTTTAATTAGCTACTTTACATACATAATTGTTCTCTTATTCTGAGAAGAGAGGGGGCAATGAAATTCTCTCTAATACTTGAGTTCCATTGTGAGGAGACTTGAAGGGTAATAGAAGGGTTAGGAATAATTCTTCTCCTAGAGTCTTACAAACGATTATGAAAATAATCATCATGCATGACCTTGGGGATTGGGCTTGAGAATTTATTAAAATGAACTAAAATCAACCACTAAACTCAACAATTTATTTATTTAATCTCTCTTTGCCGAACCTTCTTCATTATAGTTGATTTTATGACCATTTTCTGTTTTTCGACATCATCCAAAAACTCACTTAATTTCCAGCGATCAAATTAACCAAAAAAATAGGTTCTATGTGGAATCGATAATTTACTTATTATGTAATGATCCAAAATTTTCTACTTAATTTAAAGTCGCTACTATATACATATCCTAAACATTGAATGCGAAAGACTTCATTTAAATTCCATAAAACATATCATTTATCTTAAAACGCAGCCATGGACTTACGTGTTCCGAAAACACTTACGTGTTTCGAAAACATCCTTAAAAATGACACAAACAAAAGACCAAATAAAATGAATAAGCGTTTAAGTTAAAAACATCCTATTTTAGTTTAAGTCTAAGAAAATAAATACCACTATCCTATGCATGTGTCATGGTCTCGAGTTGTGATGCCGTCGTTTTAGCCGTACAGGGATGCCTCACCTTAACCTGAAAAATGTAGTAGCACATGACTTAAGTATTTAAAGAAATACTCAATAAGTGACCCCACTATTAGGGTTAATGCAAGCACATGCGAATATAACAATTTAGAAAACATAATAGAACGCTCCATGCTTTTAACATGTCATTTCATAACGTGGAATTCATACAACAATTACCTCAATGGTCACACAAAACAATCTAAATATAACACATCACATCACAATATATCGTATCATAAAAATGTCATATCCTAAACACTTCGTGGTCATATTGTTCCCTAACTTATCATAGCCTTAACGTTGTTATACCTATCACAGTCATATCGTTACGTGAACGTACATTAGTCATATCATCACAGGAACGCATCCTAACGCTATCGTTCTATCAACTTATCACAGACCTATCCCTTTCTATACATATCCTAACCATATTCTTTCATCAATCTCTCCTATCCATAGCACTCTGGTATGTAACCTAATCTTAACGTTTCATCAATGTATCTTACTCCTATCGTTACATTTCGTTTTGTGCATCTTTCTCGTATCCTATCTCAAACATATCCTTGAACACATCGTACCACAATTATTATCATACAATTCACATATTATAACATAACATAAACATAATTGATCGCTTGTGGATGTATATAATAAAATGATGTAAAATTCACAAGAATAAGTGCAAGTATACACTATCACAAGTAGCAAGTAATAAGTAAATTATCGATTCCACAGGGAACCTATCTTTTTGGTTAATTTTATAGCTGGAATTTAAGTGAGTTTTTGGGTAACATTCCAATGGGTGTTGGTGATTTTAACTACTAAAACAAAACTAAAACAGAGTGTCACCGCTATAAAAAAACAGAAAATGATGAGAAAATCAACTATAATGAGGAAGGTTCGACTAAGAGAGATTAAATAGATAAGTTGTTGAGTTTTGTGGTAGATTTTAGTCCATTTAATAGATTCTCAAGCCCACTTCCGAGGGTCATGAATGGTGATTATTTTCATAATCGTTGTATTTCTATTAACAAGGCTCTAGGAGAAGAATTATTCCTAACCCTTCTATTACCCTTCAAGTCTCCTTGCTATAGAACTAGAATATTAAAGAGAATTTCATTGCTCCCTCTCTTCTCCCGAATAAGAGAACAACTATGTATGTAAAGTAGCTAATTAAACATACATGTAAATCATTAACAACAACTTTTTAATAAACTAAAATCATACCGTCAACATACTTAAACTATATAAAACTCTCTCGCATTCCCTATTAAGTTTAGCCCTCCATACAAACTGAATTAAACAGAGGAATCTGCATCTTCATCATGTAAAATTGATGGAATAAGGAAAGAGAATAAGGAAATAGAGAGTTATCCCGGTTTGTTGTCGTTCGTCAATGGAAGTTCCCTTCTCTTGAGCTCTCACGTCCACCTCTTTGCCCTAATCAATCCTTGTTGGTCTCCTTTTCCTTCTACTGTCAACAGCTGCTGGATTAGGGTTTTTTTCTTCTTCTCTGGTTTCACATCAGTTCACTGCAGCAGAGGTTGCTGCTGTGTAATTCGATTTTTCTCCCCCAAAGTGTGGCTCTTCTCCTCTTGATCTTTCTTTTCCTTTTATATTGAGCATGGGTTCTCCTTTAGGGCTGAAAAAGAATAAGTAATCCACATAGGATATTCTCATTGGGTAGTTAATGACCCACTTGGATTGATGATGTGGATTTAAAATTTCCATGTCATCCCCCATTTGTTTCCAAATTTGTTACGTTTAGCATAAATGTCTGAAATTTTACCATAGAACTCAATTAAATATACAATTAAGATCGATTTATGCCAAATCATATTTTTTTTTCATGTTAGACCGCAATAAATGATTTCATGCTCGCTAAGTAGAATAAATGAGATAATAAATGAGAAAATGGTGAATAAGAGTGCAATATTAACTACAAAAAAAACTTGATATAACTCTACTTTTAGAGATCAATAATATAAACATATTGATTCACATATAATTCACACATATTAGTATATATGACATGTGCAGAACCACAGGCACGTGTCAACATCAAATATAATCGTGCCGATAGTAAGGCCACTTACCTGGTCAGCTTAAGTTGTTGTCGCGAATATATCCTTAATGAAAGTTTGATTCAGTCCTTTGAAATCCAATTCATCCTGAGCCCATGACATCAGTTTCAAGTTTGAACTCTATAAAATTATTTCTCTAATTTACATTGGTCCATTGTTAAAAGTCTTGAAATTTTATATATATAATAATAATTTTATTAAAAATTTTATTTTCCACCGAAAATAGTTATTTCAAGTTATTGTGCACTCTCTGTATTTACTTTTCTCTCTATATTTAGTGTGTGGTTTTTAATTCGTGAATCTTCCTTCTCTTTGCCTTTTAATCTTGTTGTCATGTATTCCAGATTTCCGTGAATCCTGTTCCTAAATCTTTCCTTATGTAAGTGTTTACTGTTCACAATTTTCTTGGCTTTTCTATTTTTAATATATTCATTTTATTACTGATATAAATTGAACCTAATATTACTATGATTTACTAGAATTCGTATAATTGATTGATATTTAGTTTCTAACTCAAAGCTAAACCATTGTAATAATTTAACGAAGATCTAACTATAATTCGCTGTAATTTCTAAAAAAGAAATAGGATAAATGAAAATGAAGATTTAATATATATCTTATTCATCAGATCTATCTTCACGTAAATCTCCTATGAATCTAGACACGGTAAAGGTCATTGTTGTTTTTCTGTTTCTTTTGTAGTAACTGTTACTATATAGATAAGGATGGGTTGAAAAAGGATAATTATGGGAAGGGATGAGAGGTTAGTGGAGAGAAGAAGATTGTTTTTTTTGTTTATTTATTTATTTATTATTATTATTTTTAACTATTTTTTAAAATTATTTTTATTTATTTATTTCTTTATTTATAATTTTTTTTTTTTTTTTTTTTTTTTTTTTTGCTATTACATATTACATATTACTTGTTACTTGTGATAGTGTATATTTGCACTTATTCTTCTGAATTTTACATCATTTTATTATATACATCCACAAACGATCACTTATGCTTGCATGTTTGATAACTCTAGCAGTCTCAACATGTTTATGAGTTTTTTAGCATGCATAGGTTGATTTTATCCCGTGTATTGAGCATGTTAGTCATGAAGTATGTTATGATTGTCCTAGATTCATGCTAGGAGTTTAAAAACCCGATTATGCTCGGTTATATTTTGGGCGATGACCATGTGCCCTAGAGTGTTTGTTATGCTCGTTATGGATTATGAACTACTATTTTAGGTTACTGAGGTACTAGAACCTAGTTACAGGTCCCACTATCTCCTTTGAATTGACCAATTATGTAACGACCCTAAATTTCCATATATCCAGAGTCGCCACTAACGTCTCATGCTCATCTCTAATGCAGAATAAAAATCTAAGCATGCTCATCTTTAATAGCGGAAAAATTTAAAACTTCAGAATACATTAAAACATTGGAAAACACTGCCGGACTTACGTGTTTCAAACATTGTGCTGGAGTTCAAAAAGATAAAATAAAACGATTACAAATTAATTAATATAAATGAATGAAATGCAAATGCCCTATCCTAACCAAGACTAAGAATTAAATATGCATCTATCCTATGCACGCGCCACAGTCTCTGATCACGATGCCACCGTCAACCGTACATGGGCGCCTTGTCTTTACCTGAAAAAAACAATATGGCACACGGCCGAAGAAATACTCAGTAAGTGACCCCACTATAGGGGCCATGCTAATGCAAACACATGCAATCATGAATAGGGACCTATCTCTAATCATCTTAGGGGTGGCCTCCAATCTCGGACAAATTGGATGTGTAGTACTTCCCTACACACGACTCACACGTGCGAATGTGAGTCCCTAGGGCGCTCGCACGCCCCCTGGACCCTCTGGTCAAGCTAATCTGTAGCGACGTCCGGAGGTCAGCGGAACCCCATAGTGTCATGCGCCTCATGAACACCCTCATCTGTGTGCTTTCGCACCTGTGCGCATTCGCGCTCATCGTAAGGTGCGCGTCCGCACTCATCATCTCTAGGGGAAGTAGCCCTATGCTTATGAACATACAAAATGCATGAGGTCCCTCTAAATCCATCGTAATGTCTCTTCTGACACAACCCTCTAGTCTCATCTCTTTGTTACTCTAAGTAACGCATACTCGTGGATATTTATATTACTATCATTTTCATGCTCTTAGGGTTGTGTCCTACGTCGATCTAACGACATGATGCAATATGGCACTCATCATCATCTAGCATGCTCAATATGGAAAACATCATCATATTAAGGTAAAAATCATGCAATCATCATGCTCATCATAATGCCACAACGTGCATCAAACATATCAAGCGTCACTCAACAAAATATGTATATACTGGCACATAACATCAAGCATCATACAATTTATTTAGCCTATCCTATAGTAAGGCCACTTACTTGGTTGGCCTTGGCCGAAGTACTCCCTAAATCGCTAAACATAAGCTCCCGTTCCGTGAGAGCTGCTCCCTACGTCCCCGGGGTTTGTTTCCTTAATTGGGGCCGAAAACAGATTCAGGAGGGTCGGAACAGTGGAAACCAGGCTGAAAACAGGTGAGCCGAGCCGAACAGCCGGAGGAAGCCCGAGCTGTTTGCGCCGAGCCGAGCCGAGGAACTGCCTGCACCGCTGAGTGACACGTGGCAGTAGTAGAGAAAGCCACGTCGGGCGGCAGTGTCGGGTCGAAGCGCGGGTCGTAGCCCGGTTCGGGTCGTGGTTCGGGTTGGCTGTGGAAGGCTACTGGGCCAAGACTAATCGTTGGGCCTCGGTTTACTGGGCTGGGCCGCAGGAGTTTGGTTTGCAGGCCGGCTCAATTGGACCGTGGGTCTGGTCTGGGTTGGTTCAACTGAACCGTAGCTTCTGGGCCGGTTTGAGGTTTGGGCCGTTGTAGTTGGGCTGGGCCGAAGGCAGAGGCCAAGGGAGGAACGGGCTGGCTCTCCCGGGTTCTGGGTTTGGGTTGACCCGGATCCGTGGATCTCGTCTTCCTTACCCGACTTCGGCCGATTTTTCGGCGAGCTTTCTCTCTCTTTCCCGCGGCATTTTCGTTGCCGATTTCGGTCCTCTTCCTTCCCTTTTTCTCTTTGTTCGTCGTCCTTCTTTCTTTTCTGGGAGTTTTGCGGCCTAAAAGCTCCTAAAAGCCATAGATCTAAGAATCGATTAAGAAACCTAATTTTTCCGACCTCGGTTACCGACGACGACGCTTACGAAATAACACAAAACGCACCCTGAGTTATTGTGCTTTCGTTAGGGATCCCTCTTATGGTGGTAACAGGTCGTTTGGTGTTAGTTTGAGGGTGGTTTGAGGGCTCGTCGGAGAAACTGGACACTCGCCGACATTTGTCCGAAATCTCTCTCTCTCTCTCGAAATTTTCTCTCTTTTCTCCCTTTGCAGGTGTTCTGAAACTTTGCAGGGTGTCGTGGGCTGAGGGTGGGCGTGCTGTGGCCGTCGTTTTGCGTGGGTTCCGCGAAACTCGGCGGTCGCTGGAAAACTCGTGGGTTTTCCGGCGACTGAGTTTTTTTTTTTTTTTTTTTTTACTTTTTTATTTATTTATTTATTTTTATTATATGTATATGTGTATATATATATATATTTTTTTTTTCTTTCTTTCCCGGGTCGTTACAAATTACCTTATAAAGATGATTAGGATGCAAAAGGAGTTAGGGTCAATTTGGTACATATAACTCAGTTGTTACCGTTAATGAGTTACATGAGTCATAGTGGGTATGTTATTGAGTAGTTTCCGTTGTGCCTAGTGGGGGAGTTCAGTTAATTACTGTCTTCGCTTGAAAGAGCGATACAACAGATAGTTTACTGTTTACACTATTTTAACCAAGAGGGGCGTGAACAAGTTAGTTACTGTCTCCACCTAGCGATGCATCATGCAAAGTTACTGTTTCTTCCTAAAAAGGCGATGCAACAGGTAGTTATAACCTTGTACCACTAGGAAGAATCTTCAAGTTTGAACTCCATAGATAGCTAGATTTGGAGTATGTATATAACATAGAGAAAAAGGGCTCTTCCATAATTACTAAACTTACCCTAGGCCCAATCTCATGAATACACAGGTTGAGTGGCATATTGACTCGAAATGCACTTTGCACAAGTCTTATGAGAGACGTAGGAATACATAAAACATAGAGTATAGAGTATCCAAAACCCTTCTGTTTTGAACCCTAAAAGGGTTAGAGCACTGCACATAGGAGGAACGTATAGGATTTTCGTACTTATTGGCTAACTCTAGGAATAGTTATGAGCACATAGCTTCAAATTCCATGTATAGAAATAAGTTTCGATGAGAGCTTAAAAGTAAATTTCTTATTTAGTATTTTTATACTCACTCTTGCTACACTTCTGTTTCTAGATGAGCATAGAGTACTAGTCACAGTAGAGGTGTTGGGTTGTGTGGCTATGGAGAGGACCTCGTTGAACCAAATCTTTTGTTTATTTGAATACGATTTTTGTAACCCTTCTAAGTAAATAATGGGCTCGTATTTTGATTGAGCTAATTAATCTTCCTAATATATAATTAATGCATAATCAGATATTGTATGATATTTAAATAAAATATGTATTTTAATATATTAGGTATTCAAATATATTATTTCAAATTTATAAAAAGTTTTTACAACATCTTCGTAAAGAGTCTTGAGCATTGAGCCAAATGTGAAAAATTTTCTCCAAACTTCTCTCTCAAATTCATCTGTGTTTGAGTCATACTCGAATTGTTGAAGAAGCTTGGGCAAGAAGATAAAAGAAAACTTGCTATACTTTCTCAACATTTCTTCGATGCAAGTTTGCTTTAACTTTATTTCTTTTTAATTTTAAATAAAATCAAAACTAATTATAAAATTTTTTACATTCATCCTGTTTTTAAAATTATTTTCAGGTAAAGATAAGCTTTGTATGAGAGTGACGAGCGGGGTGAGAAGTCAGTCATGGGACACTTTAGAATTTTATTAAATATGATAAAAATTTATTATTACCATGAACACGATTATATATATATATATATCTTACAAGACACTGTGAATATGAATTTAATTTGGACATTTATACATAACACTATGACTATGAATAGATGTCATATGAAATGTGTTGGTGACAACAAAAATTGAAGTGAGATTGAGAGGAGGAGTGATTTGAATGATTGAAAGGGGTCATTTTATAGGACAGGATTTCCTTCATTCCCGGAGTTGGTTGGGATTTTTGTGGATGAAATTGCTTTCACCTCCTCAATGGTAACTAATTTTAAATTACTATTATTAGCTTCAAACACCCTAGCAGAAATCAGTTTAGGACCTCACTCCATCTTCTTGATATAATCTTGGATTCTGCACATCCTCATCTTTTGTAACGACCCTAAATTTCCACATATCTAGAGTCGCCACTAACGTCTCATGCTCATCTCTAATGCAGAATAAAAACCTAAGCATGCTCATCTTTACTAGCGGAAAATTAAAAACTTCAGAATACGTTAAAACATTGAAAAACACTGCCGGACTTACGTGTTTCAAACATCATGCTGGAGTTCAAAAGACAAAATAAAACGATTACAATTTAATTAATATAAATGAATGAAATGCAACCGCCCTATCCTAACCAAGACTAGGAATTTTAAATATGCAACTATCCTATGCACGCGCCACAGTCTCTGATCACGATGCCACCGTCAACCGTACATGGGCGCCTTGTCTTTACCTGAAAAAAACAATATGGCACACGGCCTGAGTATTTCGAAGAAATACTCAGTAAGTGACCCCACTATAGGGGCCATGCTAATGCAAACACATGCAATCATGAATAGGGACCTATCTCTAATCATCTTAGGGGTGGCCTCCAGTCTCGGACAAATTGGATGTGTAGTACTTCCCTACACACGACTCACACGTGCGAGTGTGAGTCCCCAGGGCGCTCGCACACCCCCTGGACCCTCTGGTCAAGCTAATCTGTAGCGACGTCCGGAGGTCAGCGGAACCCCATAGTGTCATGCGCCTCATGAACACCCTCATCTGTGTGCTTTCGCACCTGTGCGCATTCGCGCTCATCATAAGGTGCGCGTCCGCACTCATCATCTCTAGGGGAAGTAGCCCTATGCTTATGAACATACAAAATGCATGAGGTCCCTCTAAATCCATCGTAATGTCTCTTCTGACACAACCCTCTAGTCTCATCTCTTTGTTACCCTAGGTAACGCATACTCGTGGATATTTATATAAATATCATTTTCATGCTCTTAGGGTTGTGTCCTACGTCGATCTAACGACATGATGCAATATGGCACTCATCATCATCTAGCATGCTCAATATGGAAAACATCATCATATTAAGGTAAAAATCATGCAATCATCATGCTCATCATAATGCCACAACGTGCGTCAAACATATCAAGCGTCACCCAACAAAATATGTATATACTGCACATATCATCAAGCATCATAATCCACACATCATCATAACTCATACAATTATTTAGCCTATCCTATAGTAAGGCCACTTACTTGGTTGGCCTCGGCCGAAGTACTCCCTAAATAGCTAAACGTAAGCTCCCGTTCCGTGAGAGCTGCTTCCTACTTCGCTGGGGTTTGTTTCCTATCACACCGTTCACCACTTTCCGTTAGTATTTCACAATTAATTTACCTAATTTAATAAATGTGAAATACGGCTCTAAAACGGCCTCGGATACCTTAATCGGGGCCGAAAACAGATCCGGGAGGGTCGAAACAGTGGAAACCGGGCTGAAAACAGGTGAGCCGAGCCGAACAGCCGCTGGAGCCGCCGGAGGGGCCGCCGGAGCGTCACCGGAGGGAGCCCGAGCCGTTTGCGCCGAGCCGAGCCGAGGACTGCCGCGCCGCTGTATGACACGTGGCAGCAGCAGAGAAAGCCACGTCGGGCGGTAGTGTCGGGTCGAAGCACGGGTCGCAGTCCGGTTCGGGTCGTGGTTCGGGTCGCGGGCTGTGGAAGGCTACTGGGCCAAGGCTAAACGTTGGGCCTCGGCTTACTGGGCTGGGCCGCAAGTGTTTGGTTTGCAGGCCGGCTCAATTGGACCGTGGGTCTAGTCTGGGTTGGTTCAACTGAACAGTAGCTTCTGGGCCGGTTTGAGGTTTGGGCCGCTGTAGTTGGGCTGGGCCGAAGGCAGAGGCCAAGGGGGGAAACGGGCTGGCTCTCCCGGGTTCTGGGTTCGGGTTGACCCGGATCCGTGGATCTCGTCTTCCTTACCCGACTCTGGCCGATTTTCCGGCGAGTTTTCTCTCTCCTTCCCGCGGCGTTTTCGTTGCCGATTTCGATCCTCTTCCTTCTCTTTTCCTCTTTGTTCGTCGTCCTTCTTTCCTTTTTGGGAGTTTTGCGGCCTAAAAGCTCCTAAAAGCCATAGATCTAAGGAATCGATTAAGAAACCTAACTTTCCGACCTCGGTTACCGACGACGACGCTTACGAAATAACACCAAATGCCCCTGAGTTATTGTGCTTCGTTAGGGATCTCTCTTACGGTAGTAACAGGTTGTTTGGTGTCGGTTTAAGGGTGATTTGAGGGCTCGTCGGAGAAACTGAACACTCGCCGACGTTTGTCCGAAATCTCTCTCTCTCTCTCGAAAATTTTTCTCTCTTTTCTCCCTTTGCAGGCGTTCTGAAGATGCTGGGCTGAGGGTGGGCGTGCTGTGGCCGTTGTTTCGCGTGGGTTCCGCGAAACTCGGCGGTCGCCGGAAAACTCGCGGGTTTTCCGGCGACTGGGTTTTTTTTTTTTTTTTTTTTTTTTTTTTTTTCGTTTTCTCGTTTTTTATTTATTTATTTATATATATATATATATATATATATATATATATATATATATATATATGTATAATATTTTCTTTTTTTTTCTTTCTTTCTTTCCCGGGTCGTTACATTATCTACCCCTAAAAAGAACTTTCGTCCTCGAAAGTCTCAAACTCTTGTACCAACTCGGGGTATTTCTCTCTTATCTCGTCCTCACGCTCCCACGTGGCTTCCTCACTGTGGTGATTCCGCCATAGTACCTTAACGAACGCAATACTCCTGTTGCGTAAGGTCTTTACCTCTCTAGCTAAGATTCTTACTGGTTTTTCCTCGTAGCTCATATCTTCATTGAGTTGGAGTGGTTCGTAGTCTATTACGTGGATAGGATCCGTAATGTACTTCCTCAGCATCGACACATGAAATACATCATGTACTCCTGAGAGGGCTGGAGGTAAGGCTAACTTATACGCTACCGGACCAACTCGCTCTAGGATCTCGAATGGTCCAATGAATTTAGGACTTAACTTGCCCTTATGTCCGAATCTTAACACACCTTTCATAGGTGCCACCTTGAGGAATACTGGGTCCCCCACCTCAAACTCCAGGCTTTTACGCCTTACATCGACGTAGCTTTTCTGTCTACTTTGAGTGGTACGCATCCTCGCTCGAATTTTCTGGACAGCCTCCTTGGTGAGTCGAACCAACTCGGGTCCTACTAATTCTTTCTCTCCTACCTCGTCCCAACACAGTGGGGACCTACACCGTTTCCCGTACAGGGCCTCAAACGGTGCCATTCCAATAGTTGCTTGGAAACTGTTGTTATACGAGAATTCCATTAGGTGTAGTTTGGAATCCCAACTTTCCTTAAAATCTAGTACGCAAGCGCGTAGCATGTCCTCTAGAATTTGGTTTAAACGCTCCGTTTGTCCATCTGTTTGGGGGTGAAAGGCGGTACTAAAGTCGAGGCGGGTACCCAGTACTTTTTGAAGTCCGCGCCAAAACGCTGACGTAAAGCGTGGATCCCGATCCGACACTATAGACACTGGGACTCCATGTAGTCTTACTATTTCTTTCACGTACAGTTGTGCCCAATTGTCAACTGTATATGTAACCTTCCCAGGTAGAAAGTGTGCCGACTTGGTCAACCTATCGACAACTACCCAGATCACAGTATAGCCCTTGGGCGTTTTGGGTAAACCTACTATGAAGTCCATCGCTATGTTTTCCCACTTCCACTCTGGTATGCTTAGGGGCTGTAACAACCCCGCCGTCTTTTGTCTTGGAGCTTTCACTTGTTGACAAACCAAGCACTTGCTCACAAACCCGACCACATCCCTCTTCATGCTCTTCCACCAAAAGTGTTGTTTTAAATCTTGGTACATCTTAGTACCTCCTGGATGCATCGCAAATGGTGAGTTGTGAGCTTCCATCAGTATTTCCTTCCTTAAATCTTCTATTGCTGGAACACATAAGCGTCCCTGATACAATAGTCCTTCATCTGATGACTTCGAGAATCCATCTACTGGACTTTCGTCTAGCTGTCCTAGGACTTTCTGTAGGTTAGGATCCTCTTGTTGGGAGACAATAATTCTCTGCCTAAGTGTAGGTTGTACCGTGAGTCGGGCCAGCTGTGCTATGACTCCCTCGGTCGCTACAGCTATGTTGGCTCGCTCGAACTCTCTTTGTACCCTTACTTCCCTCGTAATGAGGGCCGACGAGTGGACCGTCTTCCTACTCAAGGCATCTGCAACCACATTTGCTTTCCCAGGGTGGTACTGGATATCTACGTCATAATCCTTCACCAATTCTAACCACCTTCTCTGCCTCATGTTTAACTCTTTCTGGGTGAAGAAGTATTTCAAACTTTTGTGGTCGGTAAAAATTTGAGTTTTCTCGCCATACAGGTAATGTCGCCAGATTTTCAGTGCGAACACTACAGCGGCCAACTCTAGGTCATGGGTAGGGTAGTTCTTTTCATATTCTTTAAGTTGACGAGATGCGTATGCGACAACCTTGCCGTGTTGCATTAACACACATCCCAGTCCTTTCATGGAGGCATCACTATAGATCACATATCCTTCTGAGCTCTCGGGTACTATGAGTACCGGGGCGGTTACCAATCTCTCTTTTAGGTTCTGGAAGCTTGCCTCACAAGCATCATCCCATCTAAATGGCACCCCTTTTTTTGTTAACTTTGTTAAAGGCGAGGATATTTTAGCGAAGTCATGTACGAACCTTCGATAATATCCCGCCAATCCTAGGAAACTCCTTATTTCCGTTACCGTAGTTGGGCGTTCCCATTTTGTGATCGCTTCGACCTTGGTGGGATCTACAGATATTCCGTCCTTTGACACCACGTGTCCTAGGAAAGAGACTTGTCGTAACCAAAATTCGCATTTGGAGAACTTGGCGTACAACTTGTGCTCTCTTAGGGTGGTTAGGACTCTTCGGAGGTGTTCCTCGTGCTCTAGGTCGGTTCTCGAGTATATGAGGATGTCGTCAATGAACACAATCACAAACATGTCTAGGCATTCTTTGAATACCCGGTTCATTAACTCCATAAATACAGCTGGGGCATTGGTGAGGCCAAATGACATCACTACAAACTCGTAGTGACCGTACCTTGTCCTAAATGCTGTTTTTGGTACGTCTTTTTCATTAATCCTAATTTGGTGGTAACCGGACCGAAGATCTATCTTAGAGAATACTGTTGCTTCTCTGAGTTGATCAAACAAGTCTTCTATTCTAGGCAGAGGATATTTGTTTTTTATGGTCCTCTTGTTTAGCTCTCTGTAATCGATGCACAGACGCATCGATCCATCTTTCTTCTTAACAAACAACACTGGCGCACCCCAGGGGGACACGCTAGGTCGAATGAATCCTTTATCTAGTAAGTCTTGCAGTTGCGCCTTGAGTTCTTTCAACTCAGCTGGTGCCATGCGATAGGGTGCTTTGGAAATAGGCCCAGTTCCCGGCTCGAGTTCGATGACGAAGTCGACCGCCCGGGAAGGGGGTATTCCAGGTAAGTCATCCGGAAATACATCCGGAAACTCGTTTACTATTGGCACGTTTACTAGGGTCTCTTCCTTTCCTCTCACGTCTACAGCACATGCTAATATAGCCCATCCACCTTGTTGGACTATCTTCTTTGCTTTCATCATCGAGACTACCTTGGGGGTAATCCCGGTATTTGTGCCTTTAAATTTAAAGGTAGGTCCTATCGGTGGTGAAAATTTTACTTCCTTCTGGTGACAGTCTATACTAGCTCGATTTTCAGCTAACCAATCCATGCCTAGTATGACGTCGAAATCTGTCATGTCTACCACCATCAGGTCAACGCTTAAAGTTTGGTTCCCTATGATTACTTGGCCATCCTTTACTCTATCCCTAGATACTAAGTCTACCCCCGCAGGGGTGCTTACAGACATTTCATGCAATAAGGGTTCTAATTCGAACCCTGCTTGTACAACAAAAGGCATGGAAATAAAGGAATGCGTGGAACCAGAATCAAATAAGGTAAAAGCAAAATGACCTAAAATGGATAGTGTACCTGTCACCACGACGTCGGACCTCCCAGTGTCCTTGCTGGTTGACGCGTATGCCCTAGCTTGAGCTCGCGGTGGTGCTGGTTGATCCGTTTGCTCTACTACTCTGAGCGGGTTTGCTTGTGCTGCAGCATTTCCGGCCGTGCAGTTCACGGCGATGTGCCCCTCTTGACACATCTATAACACGCTCGGCTGCCAGCCATGCACCTCCCACCGTGTAGTCTTCCACAGATAGTGCACCCTTCCTCTCTCCTCCCTCTAGCCCCATCTTGATTCCTAGGGTTCCTGTCAGTATGTCGGGGAGGGCGTCGCTCATCCCATCTAGGAGCGGGTCTGTTATTGGAACGGTGCCTACGTGCTGGTGGTGGACGGTCAGAGCCTCCTGATTCATGAGGACGCTTCTGCCTAATTATAACTGGCTCTTCACGTCGTTTCTCATCCTTTGGTTTCTCTAAAGCCTTGGCAGTTTCAAGGCTTCCTCATAGGTCTTTGGGTTGAACGCCTCCAACATGCGGCGGATTCTTGGTTCCAAACCCAATACAAATTTCTCTGTCATCTTTTCCTCAGTGTCCACCATGGACGGTGCAAATCTCTTGAGTTTATTAAACTCTCTGTTGTACTTCTCCACTGTGAGTCCTCCCTGTACCAGGTGGGCGAACTCCTGCTGCCTTTTAAGTCGCTCTGACTTAGGATAATATTCTTTAAGGAAGGCCTCCTTAAATCGTTCCCAGTTCATTGGTCCCCCTTCTGGGTTAATGAGGGTTTTGTTATCTCTCCACCATATCTCTGCGTCCTTTTGTAGGACGAAGGTTGCACAGGCGACCTTTTGGTTCTCTGGGCACTCCATAGTCTCAAAGGTGGTTTCCACCGCTGCAATCCACATTTGGGCTTCTATGGGGTCTACCAGGGAACCAGTGAATGGTCGAGGGTCGTATCTCTTGAAATCCCTTATCCAGTTTGAACATCTAACAGGTTGTGGAGGGTTTGCTGGGGCATTGGCCTGAGCAGTGGCCTGTGCCTGTGCCTGTGCCTGTGCCTGTGCCTGTGCCTGTGCTTGTACCTGTGCCTGTACCTGTGCCAGTGCCAACGCCTGTGCCTGGGCCTGTGCTTGGGCTTGTTCCTGGGCCTGTTGTAGACTGGCTTGCTGATTGGTTATCAAGGTTTGAATCAGGGCTTGGATGGAGTCACACATTAACCTAGTATTAGCATCTACTCCACCCACTGGGGGTGCAGCTTCGGGTGCGACTTGGAGTGGTAGGGTAGGCTGGGGTGGAGGTTCTACTTGTGGTGGAGGCTGTACTGGTGGTAAGACTGGGGGCGGCGTAACTGTTACCGGCCCAGTCTCTGATCTTTCTTGAGGTGGGCCCTCTACTGCCACACCTCGTCCTACTTCTCTACGACGGGGTCGCCCCCTTCCTCGTCTTCCTCTTCCTCTTCCTCTTCCTCTTCCTCGTCCTCCGGGCATGGTTCTATAAACCAATATAAGGTTGCTTAAGTCTAAGGCCTTAATACTATGCAATACATCGTAACGCCAAAGAAGTAAACATTCATCATGCTAAGCATCATATCATGCTATTAACAAAATTACTCAGCATGCAACACATGCCGTCATACTCTTACATAAATACGTGAAATACCACAACCATTTCAATAATGTCAACATAAAAAGAATGCATGCAAGTTTTAAAACGTTTCTCTTTTCTTATCTTATGCAAGGCGTACCTGACGGTGACGGGGCATCGACGTTGGGACCGTGGAGCGTGCCAAGCCTACATCGTAGGCTAGTCTACAGAATCTAAAACCTAGAGCTCTGATACCAACTGTAACGACCCTAAATTTCCACATATCTAGAGTCGCCACTAACGTCTCATGCTCATCTCTAATGCAGAATAAAAACCTAAGCATGCTCATCTTTACTAGCGGAAAAATTAAAAACTTCAGAATACGTTAAAACATTGAAAAACACTGCCGGACTTACGTGTTTCAAACATCATGCTGGAGTTCAAAAGACAAAATAAAACGATTACAATTTAATTAATATAAATGAATGAAATGCAACCGCCCTATCCTAACCAAGACTAGGAATTTTAAATATGCAACTATCCTATGCACGCGCCACAGTCTCTGATCACGATGCCACCGTCAACCGTACATGGGAGCCTTGCCTTTACCTGAAAAACAATATGGCACACGGCCTGAGTATTTCGAAGAAATACTCAGTAAGTGACCCCACTATAGGGGCCATGCTAATGCAAACACATGCAATCATGAATAGGGACCTATCTCTAATCATCTTAGGGGTGGCCTCCAGTCTCGGACAAATTGGATGTGTAGTACTTCCCTACACACGACTCACACGTGCGAGTGTGAGTCCCCAGGGCGCTCGCACACCCCCTGGACCCTCTGGTCAAGCTAATCTGTAGCGACGTCCGGAGGTCAGCGGAACCCCATAGTGTCATGCGCCTCATGAACACCCTCATCTGTGTGCTTTCGCACCTGTGCGCATTCGCGCTCATCATAAGGTGCGCGTCCGCACTCATCATCTCTAGGGGAAGTAGCCCTATGCTTATGAACATACAAAATGCATGAGGTCCCTCTAAATCCATCGTAATGTCTCTTCTGACACAACCCTCTAGTCTCATCTCTTTGTTACCCTAGGTAACGCATACTCGTGGATATTATATAAATATCATTTTCATGCTCTTAGGGTTGTGTCCTACGTCGATCTAACGACATGATGCAATATGGCACTCATCATCATCTAGCATGCTCAATATGGAAAACATCATCATATTAAGGTAAAAATCATGCAATCATCATGCTCATCATAATGCCACAACGTGCGTCAAACATATCAAGCGTCACCCAACAAAATATGTATATACTGCACATATCATCAAGCATCATAATCCACACATCATCATAACTCATACAATTATTTAGCCTATCCTATAGTAAGGCCACTTACTTGGTTGGCCTCGGCCGAAGTACTCCCTAAATAGCTAAACGTAAGCTCCCGTTCCGTGAGAGCTGCTTCCTACTTCGCTGGGGTTTGTTTCCTATCACACCGTTCACCACTTTCCGTTAGTATTTCACAATTAATTTACCTAATTTAATAAATGTGAAATACGGCTCTAAAACGGCCTCGGATACCTTAATCGGGGCCGAAAACAGATCCGGGAGGGTCGAAACAGTGGAAACCGGGCTGAAAACAGGTGAGCCGAGCCGAACAGCCGCTGGAGCCGCCGGAGGGGCCGCCGGAGCGTCACCGGAGGGAGCCCGAGCCGTTTGCGCCGAGCCGAGCCGAGGACTGCCGCGCCGCTGTATGACACGTGGCAGCAGCAGAGAAAGCCACGTCGGGCGGTAGTGTCGGGTCGAAGCGCGGGTCGCAGTCCGGTTCGGGTCGTGGTTCGGGTCGCGGGCTGTGGAAGGCTACTGGGCCAAGGCTAAACGTTGGGCCTCGGCTTACTGGGCTGGGCCGCAAGTGTTTGGTTTGCAGGCCGGCTCAATTGGACCGTGGGTCTAGTCTGGGTTGGTTCAACTGAACCGTAGCTTCTGGGCCGGTTTGAGGTTTGGGCCGCTGTAGTTGGGCTGGGCCGAAGGCAGAGGCCAAGGGGGGAAACGGGCTGGCTCTCCCGGGTTCTGGGTTCGGGTTGACCCGGATCCGTGGATCTCGTCTTCCTTACCCGACTCTGGCCGATTTTCCGGCGAGTTTTCTCTCTCCTTCCCGCGGCGTTTTCGTTGCCGATTTCGGTCCTCTTCCTTCTCTTTTCCTCTTTGTTCGTCGTCCTTCTTTCCTTTTTGGGAGTTTTGCGGCCTAAAAGCTCCTAAAAGCCATAGATCTAAGGAATCGATTAAGAAACCTAACTTTCCGACCTCGGTTACCGACGACGACGCTTACGAAATAACACCAAATGCCCCTGAGTTATTGTGCTTTCGTTAGGGATCTCTCTTACGGTAGTAACAGGTTGTTTGGTGTCGGTTTAAGGGTGATTTGAGGGCTCGTCGGAGAAACTGAACACTCGCCGACGTTTGTCCGAAATCTCTCTCTCTCTCTCGAAATTTTTTCTCTCTTTTCTCCCTTTGCAGGCGTTCTGAAGATGCTGGGCTGAGGGTGGGCGTGCTGTGGCCGTTGTTTCGCGTGGGTTCCGCGAAACTCGGCGGTCGCCGGAAAACTCGCGGGTTTTCCGGCGACTGGGTTTTTTTTTTCTTTTCGTTTTCTCGTTTTCATTTATTTATTTATTATATATATATATATATATATATATATATATATATATATATATATATATATATATATGTATAATATTTTTTTTTTTTTTTTCTTTCTTTCTTTCCCGGGTCGTTACATCTGCTTCTATAGTTGAGAGTGTTACAATAGGTTGCTTCTTTGAAGGCAAACAAATAGCTCTTGAACTCATCATGAAAATACTTCCTGAAGTACTTTTACGATCATCTATATCACCTGCATAGTCGCTATCTGTATAGCCAACCATCTTCGGATCATCTCCTTTCTTGTAGAATACCCCCAAATCAAAGGTTCCTCTCACATAACGAAGTATCCTTCTTCTGCATTGAGATGTCTCACATAACGAAGTATCCTTCTTGTTGCATTGAGATGTTTTTCCGTTGGATGCTCCATGTAACGACTTATCATACTAACCGCATACATGATGTCTGATCTTGTTGAAGTTAGGTACATCAAACTTCCCACAATTTGTTTGAAGTACCTATTATCAACCTCTCGCCCTTCAATATCCTTATGCAACTTTAAACCCAATTGTGATGGAGTTCCAAATGTGCGCTCATCCAATTTAAATCTTTCAAGTAATTCTTGAGCATATTTCTTCCGATAGATAAAGTTACCGCGGGAGTTTGAGTAACTTCTACTCCAAGAAAATATCTCATCAAACCAAGATCTGTCATTTCAAATTCCTTCATCACGCTCTTCTTAAAAAATTCAAAACATTTCTTCATTACTGTCAGTAAATATTAAATCATCAACATATAAGCAAATAATGATAACGTTACCTCCCTTTTCAATTTTTACATACAACGTATGTTCATACGGGCATTTAGTGAATACCATCTTTTCAAAATGAGAATCAATGCAACTATACCATGCCCTCGGAGCTTGCTTCAAACCGTACAAAGCTTTCTTCAACTTCTATACTTTTTCCTCTTTGCCTTTTCGAACAAATCTTCTGGTTGCTCCACATATACCTCTTTTTGAAGCTCTCTATGTAAGAAGGCCGATTTCACATCATGTTGATAAATAGGCCAAGATTTCTATGCTGTAATAGAAATTATGAGCCTAATAGTATCTTGACGTGCCACTGGTGCAAATACCTCCTTATAATCAATTTCATACTTCTGCTTGTATCCTTTTGCAATGAGTCGCGTCTTGTACTTATCCACCTCACCGTTTTCATTCAACTTGATTTTGAAAACCCATTTTACTCCGATTGTTTTCTGCCCTCTAGGAAGATCAGTGAGCTCCCAAGTCTTGTTCTTCTTTATGGATTTGATTTCACTGTCCATAGCTTCCTTCCATTTCTTCTCCTTTACCGCTTCTTCATAGACAATTGAATCACTATCCATAAAGAATGCAAAATAACCACTATCACTTGATTCATAGTCCATCTCATAATCAATCATCCAATTTGGTCTCTTTCTTGTTCTTGGATTTCTTTGATTATGATCATGATCTTCTTCTACTGGTTCTTCTTGTTGAGCTTGTGATGAGCTCTCTCCATGCTCATAGTGAGGCTAAATAGGGGCTTTAGTTTGTTCTTCTTCAAGATCTACAGGAATCTGCTGATTCACAGTGATCTTTTCTTCCCATGTCCAAGTCTTCTTTTCGTCAAAGACTACATCACGACTTACCACCACCTTCGTTGTCAAAGGATCATAGAGCTGGTACGCCTTAGAGGTCTCGCTTACTCCAAGGAACACACACTTCAAACTCTTGTCCTCAAGTTTCTTCCTTTTCTCATCAGGAACGTGTGCATATGCTATGCACCAAAGATTCTAAAGTGGTCTACAGCAGATTTTCTTCCGCTCCATGCTTCTTGTGGAGTCATATCCCTAACAGAAAAAGTAGGGCTCCGGTTGAGAATGTGAACGGACCACACGACAGCTTCTGGCCAGAATTCCTTCGGGACTTCTCCTTTATTTAGTAAACTTCGAACCATGTTGAGAATGGTCCTGTTTTTCCTTTCGGCCACACCATTTTGTTGTGGTGTATATGCTGTTGTTAACTGCCTCTTTATGCCCTTCTCTTCACAAAATTTAATAAACTCGTTCGAGCAGAACTCTCCACCTCTATCAGTTCTTAAAGCCTTGACTCTTCTTCCAGTTTCCGTTTTCATAGTAGCACAAATTTTTTTAAAGCAATCAAAGGCTTATGATTTGGCGTGCAAGAAATAAGTCCATGTTTTTCGACTAAAATCATCGATCAGGGTCAAGAAATATTTCTTGTTAGCATTTGATGCCGGAGAGATGGGACCACCACATATGTCTGAATGAATCAACTCTAAAATTGCTTGAGCTCTTCTTGATTTTCGGATGGAAAAGAATTTTTTTCATGTTTTGCTACTACACAACTCTCAAAAATTTCTGTTGGAGGAGTAATATCTGGCAACCCAGTTACCATCTTCTTTGAAGACAACGTCTTTAATCCTTTGAAGTGTAGATGACCATACCTAAAATGCCAAAGCCAGGTGGTATCTTCTTTCTTCACCATTAAACTTTTGGCGACGATATTTAACGTCAACGGATATAGACGGTTGGTGGTCATCTTCATCTTAGCAATCGATCCTCTTTTGGAGTCATAAATCTCACATTCATCATTTTGGAATGTGATCACATACCCTTTTTCTTCTAACTGACTGATACTAAGTAAGTTGACCTTCAGATCAGGGATCTAAAATACATTAGAAATAGACTCTACAAAGCCATTTCTAGTCTTGATATCTACGATTCCTTTCCCCATCACTTGGATAGTTGAATTGTTGCCAAGAGAAACCGTAGAATGAAATTTTTCATCCAGAGTTGAGAAGAATTCCTTACAACCTGTCATATGGTTGTTGCATCCAGAGTCTATGACCCATACACCTTGATCTGCAACCTTTGTAGCATGGAATGACATTAACAATGTTTCTTCTTCTCTTCTCTCCACAAAATTGGATTGATCTCTTTTCTCCTTTTGGAGCCTGGTATAGCATTCATTTTTGTAATGTCCAAGGCGTCCACATCTATAGCATTTCACCTTAGACTTGTCAAAGTGTCTCTTGCCTTTGTTATCATAATCGTTTCTGACTAGATCTGCTAACCTATCAACATCTCCACTTCTTTCTCGACTGCCTCTCCCACGACCTCTGCCTCTTCTTTGCCCTCTACCTCTAGGGCTTGAAGTTTCACCTGGTGTGGATATCTTTAAGGCTGTCATCTCCTCTATTGCACTTGTACGATTGAGTCTCTATTCATGTACTAACAGGGAGCTTTGGAGTTCATCTATTTGCATCTCTTCGACATTGTTTGCTTCTTCGATAAAACATACAATGTAATCAAACTTTGGAGTTAGTGATCGCAAAATCTTTTCTATGACCGCAACATCCGTGATTGAATCACCATGCATCCTCATTTTACTTGCAAGACTTATAACCTTGCCAATATAATCATTCACCGTTTCTCCCTTTTACATTTGGAATTGAAGTTGACTACGCTTTACTCTTGTTGAGCCTTGATACTTCCTTCTCATAGAATCCCAAATTTCCTTGGATGTCTTCTTCTGAAGCATTGTTTCCAAGATAGTCCTATCAATGGACTGAAATAAATAGTTCTTGACCATCAGGTCCTTCAACTTCGATGCTGCCAACAGTTGCTGTTGACCAGTGATCGCTTATGGATGTATATAATAAAATGACGTAAAATTCACAAGAACAAGTGCAAGTATACATTATCACAAGTAGCAAGTAATAAGTAAATTATCAATTCCACAGGGAACCTATCTTTTTGGTTAATTTTATCGCTGGAAATTTAAGTGAGTTTTTGGGTAACATTCAAATGGGTGTTGGAGATTTTAACTATTTAAAAAAAACTAAAACCGAGTGCCACTACTATCGAAAACAGAAAATGATGAGAAAATCAACTATAATGAGGAAGGTTCGACTAAGAGAGATTAAATAGATAAGTTGTTGAGTTTTGTGGTAGATTTTAGTTCCTTTTAATAGATTCTCAAGCCCACCTCCGAGGGTCATGAATGGTGATTATTTCCATAATCATTGTAATTTCTATTAACAAGGCTCTAGGAGAAGAATTATTCTGAACCCTTCTATTACCCTTCAAGTCTCCTTGCTATGGAACTAGAGTATTAAAGAGGATTTCATTGCTCCCTCTCTTCTCCTGAATAAGAGAACAACTATGTATGTAAAGTAGCTAATTAAACATACATGTAAATCATTAACAACAACTCTTTAATAAACTAAAATCATACTGTCAACATACTTAAACTATATAAAACTCTCTTGTCTCCCCTATTAAGTTTAGCTCTCCATACAAACTGAATTAAACAAAGGAATCTACATCTTCATCATATAAAATTGATGGAATAAGGAAAGAGAATAAGGAAATAGAGAGTTATCCCGGTTTGTTGTCGTTCGTCAATGGAAGTTCCCTTCTCTTGAGCTCTCACGTCCACCTCTTTGCCCTAATCAATCTTTGTTGGTCTCCTTTTCCTTCTGCTGTCAACAGCTGCTGGATTAGGATTTTCTTCTTCTTCTCTGGTTTCACAGCAGTTCACTGCAGCAGAAGCTGCTACTGTGTAATTCGATTTTCTCCCCAAAAAATATGGCTCCTCCTCTTGGTCTTCCTTTTCCTTTTATATTGAGCATGCGTTCCCCTTTAGGGCTGAAAAGAAACTTCTGCTGCTGTGTAATTCGATTTTCTCCCCCAAAAATGTGGCTCCTCCTCTTGGTCTTCCTTTTCTTTTATATTGAGCATGAGTTCCCCTTTAGGGCTGAAAAGGAATAAGTTGTCCATTTTCTCATTGTGCTTTAGGGCTAAAAAGGAATAAGTTGTCCACATAAGATGTTCCTCATTGGTAGTCAATGACCCACTTGGACTGCTGACGTGGATTTAAAATTTTCATGTCATCCCCCATTTGTTTCCAAATTCGCTACTCCCATGGTTTAGCATAAATGTCTGAAATTTTACCACATAACTCAATTAAATATACAATTAAGATCGATTTATGCAAAATCATATTTTTTTCATGTTGGACCGCAATAAACGATTTCATGCTCACTAAGTAGAATAAATGGGGAATAAATGAGAAAATGGTGAATAAGAGTGCAATATTAACTACAAAAATACTTGATATGACTCTACATTTAGAGAGTTATCAACCAGCTGAGAGCACCTCGCCTTCATTTGGCTCTTCATAACCCGTCTCCACCATATCAAAAAACTCCTTTGATCTGAGAAAATTTTTCATCAACATCGCCCAATGATCATAGTGACCATTGAACCTCGGGATGGCGGGCAGAACGTAGCTCTCAACTTATTTTTCTGCTGCCATTCTTGCTGCTGCAAGATCGCTCTGATACCAATTGTTGGTGACAACAAAAATTAAGTGAGATTGAGAGGAGTGATTTGAATGATTGAAAGGGAGGTCATTTTATAGGACGGGATTTCATTCCTTCCCGAAGTTGGTTGGGATTTTTGTGGATGAAATTGCTTTCACCTCCTCTCCAACAGGCAGCTAATTTCAAATTACTATTATTAGCTTCAACAAAATAAAGTTATGAAATGTATGAAAATGTTATTGTGCAACGTATCATAATGTATGTATGTACGGATGATATATATTGTATGCTCATACAGTAATTGATTACTTCTCTAGTGTACGGATGCGTACACTCACATTATGAGTGCATGTCTACCAGAGTCCAGTCTCGTGATACGTTAATGAGCCCACATAGTATGCCCATGTGCATGTGTGTAGATCATACGTAGAGCATTACTATGTATCTAACACTACACAGAAATGAAAATAGAGCACATGAACAATGAACTAACTACCTTATGAGGTTTTGAATCATGAACCGTAGATGATAAAAAAAATTTATTTTAAAATTGAGTGATGTAGTGGAGTAAGATTTCAAACTAGTACACTCAAATATAAACGATATCAAGAGTTATGATAACACTTTCGTAAGTTACAAATACAAAATAATAGAGGTTCCAAAATAACATAATTAAAATAGAAGACACATAAATAGTAAACATACGACACAGATCTAAGGGTCCTCTTTACAGTCGCACAACCTTGCACGTTCCTGCCCACAATCAATCAACTATGGTCTATATGAAAAATAAAGTACAGTAAGAATGAATATAAAAATACTTGGTAAGCAAACTACTTATAGACTCTCATCGAACTTATCCTATTCAATGTTCTTAAGCTATGGGCTCATCACATTCCTAGAGTTGTCCAATTCCATGGTATGAGATTCTCAATAACCCTATCTGATATGAACCAAGAGACATCAATCATACAATATACTTCAATGAAGATGTGAAGAAAATGTTGTTAAAATTATCAAAAGATGTTTCAATTCTGCTACATTGAAGAAGAATAAAGTTTGATTGTTGTAAATTTTGGGTGGGTTACAATTTAGAGTAATTTAGAGTTATTGTATTTTAAGACATTTGATTTACTTTAGGTACATTTACATAATGGCTAATTATGGTCATTAAGTATGAATGTTACAACTTTTGGAATGCCTTTAATAGTTTCATTTTGAGGCTATATAAAGCCATATATGTTGTATTTGTAAGGTAGATTTGAAAAATATATTAAAAGAAGCATTTGTGCTTTTCTTTAGCCAATGGCTAAGTTTATTTGCAACTCCATGTAGTTTAGGTTTCATGTAGAATCATTCAAGCTCGACATGATCAATCTTGCTTGTGGAGTGATTCGAATCTTAATCAAGTGTTCTTGTCTTGAGATATTTGATCAACAAGAATCATTGAAGCTAGACATGATCGATCTTGCTTCTGGAGTGATTCGAATCTCAAACAATATTCTTGCCTTGAGATATTCGATCGACAAGGTAATCCGAATCTTATTCCCCTTGTAGTTGATTCCTTATCTTATCATTTGGTATCAAAGCTTCAGGCTCAAGATCGGATATATGTTTCCTTTGCATTTTTTTTTCAATTTGATTTTTATTTACTTTCATCTTTTTAGTTTTTAATCGACCCAGAGTTCAAAATTCAATCTTTGCTCTATTCAAAATTTTGAGAGGTGAGATTGAGAGTTTTATTTGTGTAAATGAGTGCAAACAGAGTGGCCTAAAAAAAATCCTTGAGTGTATACACGTGAGAGATTGTTGTGAGGGCCTTTGTATTTTCATATCTTATGTTTTGCAGCAAAGTTTCACAAATAGATTCGAGGACGAATCCTCTTGAAGAAGTGGAGAATGATATGAACCAAGAGACATCATTCATACAATATACTTCAATGAAGATGTTAAGAAAATGTTGTCAAAATTATCAAAAGAGGTTGCAATTCATGTCACATTGAAGAGGAATGAAGTTTAATGGTTATAAATTTTGGGTGGGTTACAATTTAGAGTAATTTAGAGTTAGTGTATTTTAAGACATTTTATTTACTTTAGGTTACATTTACATAATGGCTAATTATGGTCATTAAGTATGAATGTTACAACTTTTGGAATGCCTTTAATAGTTTCATTTTGAGGCTATATAAAGCCATGTATGTTGTATTTGTAAGGTAGACTTGGAAAATATAGTAAAAGAAGCATTTGTGCTTTCTTTAGCCAATGGCTAAGTTTCTTTGCAATTCTATGTAGTTTAGGTTGCATGTAGAATCATTCAAGCTCGCATGATCAATCTTGCTTGTGGAGTGATTCGAATCTCAATCAAGTGTTCTTGTCTTGAGATATTTGATCAACAAGAATCATTGAAGCTAGACATGATCGATCTTGCTTCTGGAGTGATTCGAATCTCAAACAAAGTGTTCTTGGCTTGAGATATTTGATCAACAAGGTAATCCGAATCTTATTCCCCTTGTATTGATTCCTTATTTTATCACTATCTTAGCCTTATCGAGCTTATTGAGTCTTGAACATTGCACACTTTCATTCCAAGGTGTACATCACCCATCAGGGTTAAGTTAGGTTTACGGGTGCACTTAACTTTATGTCTCTACTTTTCAAGGTCCATCTAGCCATCGCGCTTTCTGCACATAAGTCAGAGTACCCTCATTTGTCTCAAGCTTTCGGGTGGATCTAGCAGGTATGGAGGAGTCATCACTCTCTATAGATAACGTCTTGGGTGTACGCGTCCGTACCCTCGTGATTGAATAGGGGTATCCCCCCAATGCATGAGCACACATGATGCATGAGGTCCCCAATAATTCTACTTTTATCATTATTAAATATAATCCCTCTATCAATTTCATTCATATCATAATATCTTTCGTTTCTTAGTTTTTCTATCATGCATAATTCTAACGGGATTATATTTCATGCTATAGTTCGTAGTTTCATGTCACGCATAGAATGTTGTTTTACATACAATTTAGGAAACACAATATCACATCATACTAAATCACACATCAAATCAATACTAAACCAGCATACATTCACATTTCACAAGTTTACGTATTAAAGCATATAAGTCTAACATACAATTTAATGACACGTGCGAATCCACGGGCACATGCCAACATACAGTATACAAATGCGTAACCTACGACGGAAGAGCCACTTACTTGGTAGGCCTTAGCCGATGTACTCCCTAAATATATACGTAAGCTCCTAGCTCCTAGCTCCTCGTATACGTTCTACGCTTTCGTTGGTGGTTGGATCCTATTGGATCATTCGACACCTTCGTTAGTATTTCACAAACATAATTAATTTTCCAACTTGAATTTATGAAATACAGCCTTAAAATGACCTATTTTACCTTAAAAGGGGTCAAAATCAAGTCCGGGAGGGTCGTGGGTCGGTCACGGGTTCTCAGATTGGTTCTTGGTTGCGGTTTCGAGTCACGGGTGATGGGTTAGGCCGAGGCGCGAACTGGGCTGGGCCGAGGCAACGACTGTCTTTCGGGCGAGTGGGTTTTGGGTTCCGATTCGAGTCTCGAATCCGAGTCTCGGGTCGGGGCTCGTCTTCTTCGCTCGACTATCAAAAAAAATTTGGCGACTTTTCTCTTTCTTCGGTAAGCTGTTCTGACGTTCTTTTTTTCCTCCCTTTTCCTTCGTTTCCGAGTCTCCTCTTCACCCTAATCTTGTTTATGGTGTTTTGTTTGGTTCGTAAAGACCTAAAACTCTCGAATCTGAGAGGGCTCGAAAGTCCGACGTTCTGTCTTCCTTCTCCAACGGTGTACGACATGTAAGAAATGTCGAAATCTATCTCTAGTGCGTTTAGAGTTCTCTGGGATGGCTTTCGTGGTGTAGTTCGGTGGTTTCGACGTTGGTTTATCGTTAGGTTTCGTTCACCAGAGCGTCGTCGGTTGTTCTCAAACTCTCATGTTTTTTGTTTTCTTTTTTGCAGGTGGTTTGGCTGAGGATCGGGGTCTGATGTTGTGGTGACCCCCAAAGTTGGGCGAGGGTCGTGAGTTGTGTGAGAACGAAAACTCCGGCGTCGCCGACGACCGCATGAATTTTTTTTGTTTTTTTATGTGTTGAAATAAAATACTCTTTGATACCAAGTTGTTGAAAATAACAATCCACCGATACCAATTTGTAGAAATAAACGCTCGCTCTGAAAATAACTTGTTCAAATAACACTCACGAGGATGTGAAAATAGCACTCACGAGGATGTGAAGGAGATGTCGACACGCGAGAGACAAGAAAACAAAAGAAATTCTGAAAAGTCTTTCTCTATTACACTACTTAATTTTTAACTTATTCTTTGCTCTTGAAAACTAATTAATTTATAGGTTTTCTAAAATCTACAATTGGCTGATCATCCTCTCCAAAATGATCATTACCCTTTATTTTTTTTGTTTGGTCTTTTCCTCCTACTGCTTCGATTTCAAAAATCTTACTAAAATATCAAAATTAAAAACTTTTAATCATATTCATAAATCATAAAATCAGTAGATAAGTCAGAGTCATATGGACTTCTTTCTATCACTGTCTCCTTTTTTTGGTTTACTCACCTTGTAAGGCTTTGTGAAAGGTTTTTTTTTTTTTGGATAATAAATTTAGAAGAGAGATTGAACGGTATGATCACTTTTTATTGATTCTTCACCTTCAGGGTTTACGGGTAAACTTAGTGAGTCGGTTACTAATCTCATGTAATACGCATAAGACAATGGGGATGCCCTCATCAATCTCGAGCTCTAGGGTGATCAAACATATATGATCATGTCACTCTCAGCAAAGCTCCCTATTAGCAACCATTATGCAGTCTCTCTAATAGGCTCTATTGTTGGGGCTCCCTTAGGTGATGCAAAACAAAGCAAAGTTCCCTACTACGCAACATTCCAAGCTCCCAATACTGTTAAGGAGGCTCTCCACTAAGTGTTACTAGAATTGGTAGTGTCTACTCCTAAGTGCTAGTTGATACTCCCTAAATGGTACCAAACAAAAGCTCCCTATTAAGTGTAATTCTATTCTCCCTCGATCATACTAGATAGGTTTGTCGTTATGTACAATCGAAGCTCCCTCAATAGCACTGTCTATTGTGCCATAAGTCTTAGATGGGTGGTTGTGTTGAGATTTGTACCCTAAAGCTCCTCGTTTTTGTAATTGAGCATTTTCTTATTAAAATAATTTGTTATTTTATATTGTGTATAATATTACCCACCATTGTGTAAAATCCAAGATTAGTACGGTAAACTTGAACAATATGTAGTTGATCATGTTTCAAGCAAAAACCTGAAGTTCAATGAACCATATAAAAAAAATCAACAAAATCCACGGTCTCCAACGAGGCTCGAAAACTCCAACGAACACCAGATTTTTCATTCCCACACCCTCCCCTTCCCACAAATCACCATAAGGCTTTCCCAAAACGCCAGCCACACCCGGACGGAAGTTACCTGCATAGAAGAAAGGAAAAATACAGAGAAAACGTGCGAGAGAAAGAGAAGGAATCCGACGAAACTCCAACGAGGAAAGAAAATTAGAAATTGACGTCGAAACCTTTGCTTCTTGCCACGAAAACACCACCAAGGCTTGCACGCACACAAGGGACGAGTTTCAACGCCTCATACACGTCATAAACCACCAGAGGAAGAAGAGAGGTTTTCAGATTTTTGGACCCTCTCAGATATGGGACATTTAGACTGCCACGAACCAAACCAACGCCAGAAAAGGGAAGGAGGAGAGAAGACTCGAAACCAAGAGAAAACGAGGAAAAACCGTCACAAGAACGACATACCCAAGAGAGAGGAAACCGCAGAAATCTGGGTAGAGAAGACGAAGCCCGACTGAGAATGTTTGATTAATCCACCACACCTAAATGGTGTGGAAGTTATCTTATTTATAATCAAATAAATTACAAGGATATGGAAATAGTAATAAATGGAAAGATATCTATGCTAAGAAGACAAATATCTAGATGTTTGCCTTATAATAAAATATCAAATATGATATATATGGTAAACTATAATTTATTACTAAATTTCTTTAACACGACGAGTCGACCCAGATCCGTGACCTAACCCGTTTTACTTCCGCCCATCTGCAACCGTGGCCCAAACGAGAGTAATTTGTACCGGGGTCGACCCAGTCAAGCGTTAATTCACCAAACTAAGACGATCTCAACCAAATATTACACGGAGTAATTTGTATACCCATCATTTTAGAGAAAGTAGTTTTATTCAAACAAGTATGGCATTAGAAATAAAATTGTTACATCATTCCCCAAGAGTTTACTATGATACTCACCTATACAAACATATTCCATAGGTCCTAGGTAGACATCTCGTTATGAACGGATGATAAAGACCGTAGAATATGTTGATACCTGTAATGTCTCACATTGGTAGGGTAGGAGAACAAACCACCATTTATAAGGGTACGGAAACCTTCCCATAGTAGATGCGTTTTAAAGCCTTGAGGGGAAGCCTGAAAGAGAAAGTCCAAAGAAGACAATATCTCCTAGCGGTAGGAGGAAGGAAAGAGTGCCAGCGAGGACGCTGAGCCCCGAAGGGAGTGGATTGTGATGTCCCACATTGGTTGGGGAGGAGAACAAACCACCATTTATAAGGGTGGGAAACCTTCCCATACTAGAAGCATTTTAAAGCCTCGCCTGAAAGAGAAAGCTCAAGGTACAATATCTGCTAGCGAGAGATGTGTGCAGTTACGATTTTGAAAATACTTTCTAACAAGATTCACATTGATACTAACTAATTCAATTTTTTTTAATAAAATAATTCTTTTTCATTTTCTAAAAATATAAAATAATTAGAAAAATATATAAATTCATATCATAACTGCATGCGTGTTTCTTGCTCACAGATTGGGTTCGAATTCAACCTCGCAGATGCACCTATCCCCAAGACTGAGCTGCATCCATCTCCTAAACAACATACTGAACTCTTCCCTTCTTCAACTCAAACAAATTCACGCCCAATTGATCACCAATGCCTTCAAATCCCCCTCCCCTTACGCCAAATTAATCGCCCATTTCTGCAACAAGCATTCCCCCGAAGCCACCGCCTACGCCCATTCCATATCCCTGCACCACCGACACCCCACCAATCTCTTCCTCTTCAACACCCTCATACGATGCGCTCCGCCTCAACATTCCATCTCCATTTTCGCCAATTCGGTCTCCACTGCTCACTTCCAATTCGACGATTTCACTTTCATTTTCCTGCTCGGAGCTTGCGCGCGGGCTCCATCGCCGCCGACGTTAACCACCGGCAAGCAGATTCATACTCATATTCTCAAACGTGGGGTTGTTTCAAACATTTGGGTGCAGACTACCATGATTCATTTTTACGCGATTAACAAAGATGTGGGTGCTGCACGGAAGGTGTTCGATGAAATGCCTGTGAGAAATAATGTTACCTGGAATGCGATGATTGCAGGGTACTGCTCACAAAGTGGAAGGGTGGCTCATAAATATGGTCTAGAAGCGTTGGATTTGTTTCGGGCGATGTTGGTTGAATCAACGAATTCTGATGTCAATCCAACGGATACTACAATGGTCTGTCTTCTTTCAGCTGCATCTCAACTGGGTGTGCTTGAAACCGGCGTTTGCGTTCATGCATACATCGAGAAAACAATTGATTCCCCTGAAAATGATGTGTTTATTGGTACTGGTTTGGTTAATATGTACTCAAAATGTGGGTGTCTCAACAGTGCTTCATCAGTTTTTAAGCAGATGAAGCAGAGGAACGTTTTGACATGGACAGCGATGGCGACAGGGTTGGCCATTCATGGAAAGGGTAAAGAAGCATTGGAGCTTTTGGAAGCAATGGGAGGTCATGGTGTAAAGCCAAACGCAGTAACCTTCACAAGTCTACTTTCTGGTTGCTGTCATGGGGGGCTTATCGAAGAGGGGCTCCATTTGTTTGATGTAATGGAGAGGAAGTTCGGTGTTGTGCCACAAATGCAGCATTATGGCTGCATTGTTGACCTTCTTGGGCGGTGTGGGCACTTGAAAGAGGCATATGAGCTGATACTTGGGATGCCAATGGCGCCTGATGGTGTGTTATGGAGGAGTTTGATGAGTTCTTGTATGGTTCATTGCGATGTTGAAATGGGAGAGAAGGTGGGGAAGTTCCTTGTGGAGAGTGTTGTTGGTGATGAGTGGTGTGATGGAAGTGAGGACTTTGTAGCTTTGTCGAATGTTTATGCTTCTGCTCAAAGGTGGGAGAATGTGAAGGCTGTAAGAGAGGAGATGAAGATCAAAGGGATTCAAAACAAAGCCGGGTATAGTTCGGTTCAAACTAGGGGTTAGAGACGGCGTATAGTTCGGTTCAAACTAGGGGTTAGAGACGGCGTATAGTTCGGTTCAAACTAGGGGTTAGAGACGGCGTATAGTTCGGTTCAAACTAGGGGTTAGAGACGGCGTATAGTTCGGTTCAAACTAGGGGTTAGAGACAGGGTATAGTTCGGTTCAAACTAGGGGTTAGAGACGAGTTAACGAAAATTCATCGTTAAAACATCTGTAACATCGTTATGAACTAAATTTATAATCTGTAACATCGTTATGAACTAAATTTATAATCTGTAACATCGTTATGAACTAAATTTATAATCTGTAACATCGTTATGAACTAAATTTATAATCTGTAACATCGTTATGAACTAAATTTATAATCTGTAACATCGTTATGAACTAAATTTATAATCTGTAACATCATTATGAACTAAATTTATAATCTATAACATCATTATGAACTAAATTTATAATCTAACGGAAATAGTATTAGAAAAAGTATGAACGACCCAATGCTAGGATTATTATCTTCGAATTTATGGAGAAATATGAGTTTTCTCTTTTACCCTTCATTTTGATGTGTAATTTTATTTTTGAATATGCTTAATTAATAATAATTCATTTAAATATATATTTAATTTGTTTTTACAAATAAAATTTATTAATTCCAACTTTTTTAATTAATTACTTAATTGGATTAACTTAGTAAAAATTTTATTTTCAATTATTATAACTATTAATGATTATTTATAATCAATTATTTGTTTATTTGGACTAATTTTGAATAGCTTATTCGTAATTTTAGAACACAGTTTACTCAAATTAAATTTACTAATTTACTAATTGTAATTAATGGTAATGAACTATATTGAATTAAAATTAATAATTATTGTATTATAATAATTTTTTTACTTTATTAATAATTTATCATAATTATATATGATTATTAGTATATTTTATTGAAAATAATTTATGGTATTTGATTTTTGAAATATAATAGGTATAACTAATATTTCAATTTGATTATTTTTTTTTATTATTTACTATTACAAGTTTATATTATATTATTAAAATTGATATTTAATGTAAAATTCCTAAAATTTAAGATTATTTATTTGATGAATGAAAGATAAATTAATATTTAATGAGTTTTCACTCCATAAAAATAAAATAATTATTTGCAACTAATTATCTCAAATTAGTTACGAAATAAAATAACTAATTGCAATTAATTATCTCAAATTAGTTATGAAATAAAATAACTAATTGCAACTAATTATCTCAAATTTTATGAAATAAAATAACTAATTGCAACTAATCGTCTCAAATTAGTTGGAAATAAACTAACTAATGACAACTAATTATCTCAAATTAGTTATGAAATAAAATAACTAATTGGAACTAATTATCTCAAATGAGTTTATGCTTGGAAGTACTTGAAATCTAATATAAATATTATTTATTTATAAAATATTATTTTCTGACGATTAAAGGAGTTGTCGAATTTAAGTCCCAAAAGTGATGAAGCATATTTGTATGTGTTTGCATTTTTCGATCCCAATAGTAGAATTATTTAAGAGTATTTTCACAAGCAAGGGACCTCTTTGTTTGACGACAACTTTTATTGTGGAGACCATGAAACGATTTTGATTCTAGATAGTTCTTTGGGGGCGTTGAAACAGTTTCTATTAATTGACTCTTGGTTAATATCTTTCATGTTTGAACTGTCTTTGAGGGACCAAATTTGTAATTTAACATTTTTTGTAATGTCAGAAATAATTATGTGTAAGAACTAAATTGAAAAGTAAACCTTAAATTTTAAAATTAGTCTTTCAATTTTCATTTATTTGTGTATTTTCACACTAAAGTTAGAAAATATTTAATAAATATCTCGTTAATCCTTCTAAATATTTAATAATATCTTGTTAATCCTTAAACTTTTAATTTTATATTCAATAGTTCATGAATCTATTATTAACCTATTGTATATAAGATACAAAATTGTAATTTCATTAGACATATAACTCATATAACTCGTATATAATTATTTTAAAAAAGTTTAATGTTTTATTTAATATATTTAAGCTTATCCTTCAAAAAGCACCAGTGGTCTAGTGGTAGAATAGTACCCTGCCACGGTACAGACCCGGGTTCGATTCCCGGCTGGTGCAGTTGTTTTGGTTTTTTTAGGTTTTCATTATTTTATTTATTTATTTTTTTTTGTTTGTTCGTTTATATGGAAAATTTCAATAGAAATATTAATAAATTCTCGAAAAATATATTAACATGATTGAATATATATTTAACTATTTTTAAATAAGTTTGATTTTTGTGAATATTTTTGCTATATTTAGTCTTTTTTTTTGTTTTGTTTTTATTTTTATTTTTAGGAAGGACCAGAAGCTTGAAATGACACAACTAAGAACAAGTACCCCACCTCAAAAGTTCTTTAAAGGGACATAATTGGTAAGACCCCAAATACGATTATGACACTCAAACAAGGATAAGGTACCCAAATAAGTGATTTCAATGTCCTAGCAAAGTTTTATAAAGTTCCAACAATTCGACTTTATCTCAAGTTATACTTATAGAAATAGGTTGGATTTCTATATAAACATTTATGTTAGGTATGAATATGGAAGAATTAAGTTAAGAACAAAGGATAAGTCCAAAATGACTAAAATGTCCCTACCATGCTTGAGTGTTGGTTTATGAAGCAGTAAACTCCAAATAACCTAAGAATTTTTATATGGCCTATTTTCAAGGATGTGAGAAGTTATGAAGATTTCAAAGTCGTTGGAGCACGTTTAGGGGCTAGACCAAGAATTAAGGATAAAATGACCAAAATGCCCCTAAAATTTTTGTACGATATTTTATGCAAGAATCTCAAGGAACATGTTATGATCTTTATAAAGACTTATGCAAGCTATTATGGAAATTTCTCGTGTTCATGGCTTATGAGCTTGGATTAGGGCTTAAAAACTCATGATAAGACTTATGTCATGGTTGTGCCTTAAGAATAACCTTTGGAGCAAGAACGTAAGAACCTATGAGACTAAGAAAATGCTCTAAATACAAAAGAGAAGAGCACAACACAAGCCCTAAGTGAACTTATGGATATGAAGACATGAAATGTTATTAGGAACTCATGCATGAAATTAAAAAGAATTCCGAACATGTTTGGGGTATGTACTCAGATTCAATTGGTAAAAGACGAAAGTATCCCTAATGATCTCTTTATAAGAATTCATGAAAATTCCATGAACCCGAGAGATATTTTATGGCATATATGGATTATGCTCCTCGAGGAGATATGTTGACACAAATAAGATAGGTATACTTTTGGGCAACTTTAAGCATGCCAAGAAATTAGGGTATGTTACAAGTATGCATTACCATATGGCTATAGTTCTTGACATAACATCATAAGGACATGAACAAGTCAAAACTTTGAACACCTCATGCCTTAAGGTTACTGTGACCTCCAAGAATGTTACGTAATACTCTAACCACGCCTGAAGTGATCCTTGACCTCTCACCACGCAGTTCATTATTATTTCATGTTTTCTTCATCTAAGTGGGATACTCTGCGTCAAAATTATTTAACAAGATTGACATGATTTTCTTATCTAGTTATCTAGTCAATAAAGAAATAGTGAGAACGATAAGTCTGTTTGTGAAGATTGTAGCAAAAAAATATTTGAGATGTTGTCTCAAAAAGTTAGATGGGTTTTTTTCCATGTGCACAATACAATTGTCGATGAAGAGGTTTTGGAGGGGACGTTAGCCCACTCTTCAGTGCAGGTGGTTTCTATATTGATCTTGAACCAAGTACAAGCCCTAGTTTGAAATAAAACTAAAAGAACTCAAGGTGCACATGCAAGACATATTGGACAAATGCTTTATCTTGTGTCGGGTTGAAGCTCGGAGGAGCATTTCAAATAGCACTAGTATACAAGTGGGAAAAAAAAAAAGTGATGTTAAGGTTGAGGAGAGGATTATTATTAGGACCTAAGAGAACCAACCCACTATCCTTTCCACCGACAAGAGCGAAAGGTTATGTTGCTATGTGAAACCAGCCTCATGCAGTTTCCTCCCCCTCTAAAGGCCACATTGGGCCTTCACCTAAAAAGCCCATGACCCAACTCCCTACTTGGAATGGATAGGCCAAAGAACCACTCTAGCCAACCCTAACCAATGGACTGAGCCAACCTCCAACCACTTTATTGCCCTATGGGTTACAAACTCACATTACCCCCATCACAATCCATACTTTGACCAGGTCCAAAAATTGGGTCTTTGACAGATATTGGTATCAAAGCAAAGATTCTTTATGCTATAAACGTCCTTGCTAACGAACCCGTAGTCGTCAAAAGAGGCCAGCAGATCGTCGAAGTAAAACCGCAGGTACTTACTGCTTCGGCTCACCTTTTCCTTGTCATCACGTGGAGGCTGAGCAATTGTCGTCATCACTGCTACTGTGTCATTGTTTGCAGGTGTGACTAAAGGATTAGTTGCTGAAAGAGTTCTTTCCACAATGGTCAATTCTGATAAAGCACCCGACTTTGTGATGTGCATTGGAGACGATCGATCCGATGAAGATATGTTTGAGAGCATATTGAGTAGAAGCTATAGCTTATCCCTTGCTACGCCCCCGATGATATTTGCCTGTACTGTGGGACAAAAGCCTAGCAAAGCCAAATACTATTTAGACGATACCGCAGATGTTTTGACCTTGCTTCAAGCCTGGCCAACTGTTCTAGTAGCCGTAAACTGAGATCGAGCTTTGAAACTCCTGTTTTGTTCGAGGATGATGTTTGATGCCGAAGATCCAATCCGTCCTTGCACGTGCATTAAGCAAGAGTTGTCACTTGATTCTCTTATTCCAACCTCTACGGAGTCGGGCTTGTTTCGGTTATACCCGATTCTTTGCCACAGTCACTGGTGCGAACGGATTCATATTCAGGAAGATAATTGCTTGGCTAGAGTTAAGTTGGTTTGGTGGTGTAAATAACTGCTTTCACGATACTCGTTCTTCGCCTTCTCCCGGATTCGAGAGTAGCAGAGAACAAGATCCATTGGAACCTAGGAATGGTATAAAGTTGTTTTTCTTCTTTATTTATTATTATTATTTTTTCTTTCTTTTTGACAGATATAGTGAAGAACAGGTTTCAGATACAAATTATAATTAGCCATAGCTTTGTACAATTGATGAACTGGTTTAGTTCTTACAGAACAATCATTCTTTTTATAAAGGGGTTCATGTTCTTACAAAGCCTTTCTTTTGTTCAATTAAGGATTCATTGTTCTTTCAGGTAACCATTCTTTTCTATATATAATATAAGAAATTCTTGTTCATTTTTGCTCAAAAAAAAAAAATTGGCGGGACATTGATTCTCCCATTCATCGAACAACCCGACTTGCTTTCATTTCTTCACGATTTTCTGTTGGAAATGAATAATGGCGATGATCATTAGCATTAAGCGCTCGGGAATTCGTTCGTCACTTTGGACATCAAATTCAGTTAGTTCCTTTCCTTCTCTTCCTTTTTTATGAATCGCTTTCTCCGTGTCGATTGATTTCAGTTTGGTAGCGCATTCCGATACGAATTATTCTCCCTTAAATCGTTTCCATGGTTTTTCGTTACGGAACATCTTCTTCTTCTCACTGTTTATTTTGTGCATCTTTCGATCTGCCTCTTAGGGCTCATGTTTTCCATTTTCCCTCTTTTCCGAGAGAATAACAGAGCACGAACACACATGAAATTCCACACTTACCTGCCATTGATGAGCAACTAAATACCTTTTGTTTGATTGGATATATTAACCAACTGAAGTAGTCCCTTTTTTTAATTGAAAATCTGAATAGACGCAAGGTTCGATGAAAACAACAATCTAGAAAGCAAGCATTCAAAAACACATAATTGTACCGAAATTATTTCTTCAAATGAATTATAATCCTTGTGTTGAATCAAGTATGAACATCCACGGCAGTTGCATCTGGAATCGATTCTTTTCCATCTACGCATGAAAATGGTATTTTTTGAAAGTGGTTGGTGGAGTTCAAGTTCATTACTTAATAAGGTGTTTGAATTATTATAATAAGAATGCAATGATTTGTTTGTTGAAGGTGTATTCACCTTGTTGATTGCTTCAACCCAACACAAAGGCTCAATGGCCTGCCTGTGGGGACCCTTGCCAGGTGTATTCAACAGTCACAAAGTTGGTGATGCTTTCAGTAAGTCTCTCACCTTTCTTTTCTTTTGTTTTTAACCTAATTTTATTCTTATTTTTTAAAATTATAAATTTACTCCCTAATCTCTCCCGTAAAAAAATTATTTAATTACGAGATTTTTTTAATTTTTTTATTAATTTTAGGATTTGTTTGTATATAATAAGTAAGATTTTCCATTCCTTTTTATTTTTTTTTATTTTTTTCTAATAATATATATTTTAATTCTTAGAAATTAAAATCATTTTCGAAAATAACTTATGCAAAATGTTTAAAACAAATATACAATGCATACAACAACAAAACGTCCTGTCGCTCCAAGTAGTTAATAAGCTACCTACCAGCTAGCAAGGACGATAAGTCAGTGCGAAATGGATGACGACATGTCGGATTAAAAGTGGGACCCATCTTGATTTAGTGATTGGGTACAACGAAGCATCGGTCCCACCTTTATCCTACTTTTGGAACACCGGATTAGAATACCCGCTTCCCCTCCAAACAACCGCTCGAACGTCGGTAGATGAACTCGAATGAATGGTTACTCCGGTGGTATTTGGGACGGTTAGTCGCTTAAAATCCGTTTTGGTGACCGGAAGTGGCCGGTCACACAGGTCTAAGCTGGTTTCAGTTTCATTTTGATTGTGGCGCATAAAACTGCTGACAGAACCCATCGGTACAGTCCGATAATGGCGTATCCAGATGCAGAAGAGCCTCCTCCTTGCGAAGCGGCTAATTCCAATTCTTTGTTGCCGACCACCAGGTGCGGATGTTTCCGGTTATCGTGCTTGGAATCTCGCCGTGCGGTAGCCGTCGGGCCATCGTGGTGGGAGAGGATTAGGGCGTCGCAGGTTCACAGCGAGGGGCGCTGGTGGGCGCGAGGCGTTAGGGTTATATTGAAGATCCGAGAGTGGTCTGAGATAGTCGCTGGACCGAGATGGAAGACTTTCATTCGTCGATTTAACAGGAATCGGAACGGTGGTGGTGGTGCTACTGGTAGGCCTGGGAAATTTCATTACGATCCCTTGAGTTACGCTATGAATTTTGATGAAGGTTCGAGGCAGATTGGGGAATTGGACGACGATAATGACGACTTCAATGGGTATCGGAAATATCTACCGTCGCGTAAAGGTGCGTTGATTCTACTAAAATACGCCGTGTTTAGTGCTGTTATTATCCAACATTGAGCTAGGTGACATGTGACATCGTCGGCCCACCACCTCCCCCTGTAGATTTCTTCTTCTTTTTTTTTTACTCTCAAAAGTAAATACGTTTCAATTAATTTTGGGGTTTCCTTTCTCCTCCTTCCTAATGGGATCAGTGTACAATACAATTAGAGGGGTTTTTTCTTTTTCCAAAAAAAAAAAAAAAAAAAATAATATATGTTCTTTTATATTAAATTATGTCCTCATAGTATATAATAATATTGATTTGGGGACTTGCTTGTCTGAAGTGGGTGTAATAAAAAGCCGTATAATGTTTGTATATGTATCGTCGTTGTATGGATTGAACCTCCTTTTCAATGAGATTGGGTTTTTGTGGAAGGCACAATACTCAGATTTAAGGTGTTTTCAGATGTGGCTGAAGTTTGTACTTTAAATGTAGGTGGCATGTCAAAGCTCTCGAATTGTCTCGACCCTTCTTTAGAGTCATCGAATAAAGTGCACCATTTGTTAGACATTCGAGGATTCTATTGACATAGCTAAGTTACATAGACTTTGATACCATGTTAGGAACCTCAACCTTCCACAATAGTATGATATTATCCACTTTGAACATAAACTCTCGTGATTTTGATTTTGGTGAAGAATGAAGATGAATTTATAAACCTATGATTAATTCCTTAATTAGTCAACGTGGGAGGTCAAAGGAAACAAAAGGAGAAACAAAAGGAGAAACAAAAGGACAAAGGAAATTGTTATTGCTGTTAGATTCAGAAAGATAGAAGCTTAATGACATGTTTGGGTTACAAACAGGTAGAGCTACAAGTTCTTTTCTGCTTCACGTCTTTTGGAGTTCATTGCCTTTATGTTGAGTAAAACATCATGTACAATCCATGGGAAGCTGAAGTAGAACATATCTTGTTTGAAGTAAGAAGGGTGATAAGTTACATGATACCATGCAGAAGCCATCATCTTGTGTTCATGTGGGGCGCAGCTATTCTCGAACCATTCTTTGGCCTCCTTACGTACACACTTAACTGAAAGCAAGATCCGATCCTTCATATCGCCGTACTTGCGATTGTCACGTTGCAGATACGATGCTCGACTTCTAAGATCGCCCATCAATATCTCATCTTCATACTCTGCCCCGTAGTAGTTCATCAAAATGCTCTCATTTTTTCAATGTACATGACTTTGAAACTTTCAGCTGTTTCAAGGAAAGCTTCGAAGCCATCCACTTCAAGATCATGATCATAAATTGCTGTAGCAGTCTCCTCTGTCCACACAAGTCTTGACCTTTCTTGCTCCATCGTCTTAACCGCAGCCCTGTAGAGTTTTCCTAGTACATTATTGGATTTGTACATTGGTTTATCAAATCTCTCCATAAAATCTGGAAACTCCCTAGGTTTTAAAACTCGAGGCATCTCCGCTGGCGCTCCGGTTTTTGCATAATCGACTGCCATTGAGTGCAGCGCAGCCAGCTCTAAACATTTCGAGCTTAGGGCCTTTTTCGGTTCACGGTCTGCATGAACTAAATGTGCAGTCGAAATGGCACCTAATGTGTCATTGATCATATAATCAACAAAAAACTTCTGAATTTCCTGAAAATTTCAATGATTCAACAAACCGGAGGATAAATTTCTGCTCTGAATTTCAAATTGCATAATATGCATATTTGATAGTTTCATATACCTCTAGTGTTACATCGTGATCCATTATACGTGGCCTCCGTCCCGTATAGTCCATCGGCGCTTCGGTTTTGGGCGGAATCAGATTCTCGTCCCAACTTATGAAATATAAATCTCCATCAAGATCACCACCAGAACATTCATTTGTATGTGGCCTGCAAAAAAGATTCAACAGTGGCAGAGTATTGAATAAATTTGAGCTATGTTTATGAAGCCTACAAAAAAAGTGTACCTTTCTCCTTTCTGAGGAAATATAAGACAGTCCACCAATCCCTTCTCCTCTAGTTCTACATGGAAAATAGCTTCAAGAACCCTTACATCTCCTGGATGAAGACATGGATTTTTTGTAACAACAACCTTCCCGAGCAATATAGATTTCGTCTCGTCTATCTTATGGAAGTAGTTCTGGTTCCTGTCCCGAAGCTCGGATTTTGTCAAGGTTATGCAGGCATAAACTTGGCCATAGTTTAATATACCAGTTTCATCCAAGCAGCCTAGGAGGATCCGGCCCTTTGGAACAAATATTCTACATCTGCTTCTTAAATCAGAAAACAGGTTCCAATAGTGTGCTTGAAGCATCATTGAGAGGTACGGTTCAATATTAGGCTCGTACCCGTGGTTTAACATCTGCACCAGAATGTTGTTAGAATCAGCACCGTTCAGATTTTCCAAGACGTTCAAAGCAGCGACTTTATCCATCAGCATTCTCCTTTAATTTCTTCTGCTTTCAAGTTGTCGCTCGAAAGCAAACATCCAAACAGAGTTCGATCGGAGTTGACTAGCTGAGAAGGCCAAGAACTCAAACCTTTTGGCTCCAATAACAATTCCATTTCGAAGAATACTAACTATTCGGTGATAGATTTCAGTTCTATAAGGTTTCGAGAGTAAGCCACGCTGTATACTCGTGTAACGGCACCTGCAGGAAGCTTACTCCAGTCCTCTTCAACAAAAGTAACCCTCATAAAATCAGAAGCATATGATGCAAAGTTTTTCACAACATAATTAGAAGTTTCAAGCTCAGGTCCCAAACAATAAATTCTTGATGGGGTGACAAGAACTCTATAGCAGTTCATCACATTATTGGACAACCTCTTTTGAGACAATGAAGGAAGAACTTTGCAGTTCCTTTTCAGAACATGTAATTGGGTCTTTAGAAACGACAAGGGATCATAACATATGAACTTCAGCTGATGTAACCTCTGAAGTATATTCAACGCAGTGTCAGTACCTAAAGTGCTAAGGAATTCAATCAGATCATTGCTGGCTGCAGCAAGGCTAATTTTCTGCATATGAACTAAGGAATTGAGCTGATATTGAACCTCATAAGCTAGATTAGAAACTAACCCAGATTTTATCAGAGGAACAGCCTCTGAGGTAGAGCCAAATTCTCCACCATCCTCTAATGTAATATCTTTTGGAGTTTCCCTGTAAAGTGGGAAACTAGAAAAGATATCTGAAGCCTGCAAATCTTCTTCAACTTCCCAACAAAAGGAAGTGGACTGACCTATTGATCTCAGAGAAGAAAACTCTGTTGTCCGAATCCAAAGATAATCGTGTTCTTCTTTGCATAGACGGTAGCGACTGCTGCTGAATTTGGAAGCCATGTTTGATCCAGAAATTTTTTATATATTCTCGGCGCATATTTGAGCTGCAAGAACAAGCAAGAATTGATTCATCGTAAGATTTAGTGAAAGGGGTGCATACAAATCAAATCATCGCCATGGTCATTGTGGAAATTTACCTTCAGGAGAAGTGCGTTCAATTTCTCATCTCCTAAACAATATCCAGTAGTTTCGAGAATTTCCTCGAACATCACTTCAAGCTTATAGCACTCGTCTTCGCGCCATATCCAGAACTCCACCCTCCTCCTCTCCGGCATAATCCAAGCTTTTACACCTCCCAAGACTCCAAAACACTCATGTGATCCTCTTTCAGCATAAAACCCACATGCAAAACCCCGTTCTCGGTCCTGTTTCTGGCGTGTATTGGCCTCACAATAATGTCATCGTTGGTCTCGGAGAATCTCAGGTTGTGGGTGCTGAAGACGAGGTTGTTTTGAACGGAGAGGGACTGGGCTTTGGATTTGGCCTCGAGCGTGGTGAACTGTACGCGACCAGAGCCGCGCGATTTCCAGTTCTTTCGCTCGGTGAAGATTTCGATGGCGAAGACGGAGTCGGGGACCCAATTTGGACTTGAGAAGGTCAAGAGGTCTTCGGCTACGGCGGATTCGGGAACGTTTGAGACCCTTAAGGTGGATCTCTCCGGCTGACCCATTGCCGGAAGATGGTCGCGCCGACAGCCCTTCAACAAATTTAGTGGCGAGTCAGGTATGGTGAAGTGATGCTTGGGAGGAAGAAACGCCGGGACTCGGGTGAGTGTCCGTCAATGCGCCCAGCGTTCCTTTCTTCCCTCCCATTTTGTTTTTTCTTTTTCACATCAGTTTTTATTTTAACAAGTTAAATTACAAATTTACCTTCAAATTTTGTTCAATTTTTTAACTTTCAAAAAATTCAGACACCAAACAATTAATATATATATATATATGTATGTATGTATATATATATATATGTATGTATATGTGTATATATCTATGTAAGTAGGGTGGCAGAGAGTAACAATTCTGTTTGATGTAGTCTATTTGATTAACTGATAAAAGTATTGTAAGGTTGCTGCTTTAATCTTTATGTCCCCCTACTGGACTGTCTGCTCGTACATTTGAATGAAAATCTACGAATAATCTAACACTTACGTTCGCCATTTTCGAAAATATAATCATACAAACCAGTCGAAACATAGAAACCCGAACATCGAAATTCAGTTGCTGCTGCTAAATGGAGAAGAAGAAATCATTGATATCATATAATGCCTAGCGTTGTCTTTCCTTCCCTTCCCGTTAGGGATCGGCATGTCCAGCAACGTCGTCGTCGTCGCTTGAAACGCTTTCGTTATCGCTCATTTCATCCTCTTCACTCTCGTCTTCTGACGTGCATTTATTGTCATTCTCCTTCTTCGCGAATCGTTCGCAGTACTCTGTACCCACATGGACATAGATATTGATATTGAGTTATCATTTATCAAAGTTTTGTTAACACAGTGAGAGATTTACCTTTAACTTTTTCATCATACTGTTTCCGATCCTTCATCATAAGCGATGCTGCGTCGCCGTTAAGCGGGTCCGAAGGATTCGGATAAAGGAGAAGCTGAGGAAGAAAAACCTCGAAAACGTTTAAAAGATCTGCAAAACCCAAAAGAAAGAGGTAAGAATGAACACAACCATGAGTCTCAGTACAGAGCAGATAAGCACAAATACTGAGGTTTAGCGAGGATGGGGGCGACGGGTTAGTTACCGAACATCGGACTCCAAGACTGGTTAATCACATCCAAGCACACAGAACCAGATCTGCAGGTTAAATACTTGGGTAAGATACAATTTGATGGTTTGTTTAGTAAGGAAAATACAGTTCCTTACAGTTCATCAACATTTGGGTGGAAGATCTTGTTCACGAAACCGATCGAAGGAGACTTATATGGATATGCATCAGGAAGCTCGACACGAATTTTCCAAACGCCAGTTTCGTATAAGCCTGCAAGGATCAATCAAGGATACTTAACTTACTTCATGGATTAATACTCTTTAGGAACAGGCTGCACCTCTTAAGTGAAACAGTGTCCATGAATTACACAGGAAAGCAGTGGAAAAACACCTCATTTCAATGATAAATTTTCAGGAGACTCCAAATAACATAAACGAATTCGGTTTAGACTGCCAAACAAGAACGACTACGAAATGCATCATATTGGACAGAGGTGAAAGTCGAGCAATACTTTGTTTGGGACCATGGAAGTCCACATTGAATTCATTTAGTCCATCATTTATCATCTCCACATTGTAGTCACTCATCATCCTGGACAACACAAGCCAACGTTACGTAAGAGATAGCGCACCTATTGAAATCACCACAATGCTGGGCCAGTTCTAGGCGAGCATGATCAATATGTTTTCTAGTTAACATAGCAACAACACGACAAGCACTACTTTTGCTGTCATGGTCACTCTCGGTTCATCACTATGTTCAAGGACTATAAACACACACCATGGAACTTAACTAGCTTCATATGATTGTGTCTACAAAACTTTGATGTTCTTTTTGCAGGTAAAACGTGGAATAGAAGAACTTCATGAGCATCGTTATTTCGTGTTACTTTCCTCTAACCTATTGCAGTACTAGTAAGTAAATCATTTTCATACTCAACATAGCGTCCCCTTGGTTGTCGAAAGGCTCATAAACAGTCATCCACAAAGACCATATAGAACAACCACGATAACGAATGACTCAAATAGGAATAGGAAATGTTGATAAATAACAAGGGTATCTATCTTACAATTTCATGACATCCATTTCTCTCCTTTTACTTGGAGATGACATCGTGAACGAGCGAGCTGCACTTCCAAATCTGCCACAAAACCATATGCTTGAACATTAGAAGTTACTACTAGAGTACACAGTGAAAAAGACTCGGGGCAGCTATTGTTAGGAATTACGACTCTCCACAATGGTTTGATATTCCACTTTGAGTATAAGCTCTCATGGCTTTGTTTTGGGCTTCCCAAAGGCCTCGTAATAATGGAGATAATATTCCTCACTTATAAACCCATGATCTTCAACTAAATTAATCAACGTGGGACTCACTCCCAATAATCCTTAACAGCTATGGCCGAACTTTCGCCTAACCCAAGCAGTGAATCAATCCCATACACAAATACAGACAAACCTCGAGGTTCTACTTGCCTGATTTTATATTAAAAAGAGATTTAAAAACTTTTTGACAAAGTATCAGCAACGTTATGATCTGGAAAGTTGATACAGATAGTCATATTTCTATATATTTCTACATGCTTCGAAACAAAAGGAACAGCAAATGAAAGTATCCAAGATTTGCAGGTGTTTGTTCATATGGATTTGGTTGCCTCATGAACAATAAATAGTACAGGGCATCCATGTGCTAGGAAGTTTACACTGAAAATCTGGAGAGATAGTGGAAGTAAGTAACCAGTTTTCAACAAATGGCAGAAAAGGATCTGATATCATTCAATATGATGCATCTCCAATCCAAAACAAGCCTGCTTCTGATGTTCATGCGCAAACATCAATCCGAGAGCTAATAAAATGAAATATAAAAGGCCTG